>ML681981.1:981969-1058850 GCA_007922195.1 Podocnemis expansa | reverse complement strand
ATAAATCTGTTAGTCTTAAAGTGCCACACAACTCCTTGTTGTTTTTTCACTGGACTAGACTAACACAGCTATCCCTTTTAAAATTAATATCTCTAAGAATCAGAAGTATGATTCTCCAGATCTGTTCAGTCCTCGGCTGCTGAGCTTTGACTTCCTGTAAGAGTATGGCTTAATGCCACCGTGGTGGTGATGTTATTTGTGTTTATTTGCCTTCATTTTTACAATATGCAAATATGAGCCAGAGTGAAGCATCATGTACCGTGCCATTTATGAAAATAGACACTCCATGAAACAAAAATGGGAATGTCAGTCCAGTATTGCTTTCTATTGATCAGGGCTAGATTAATAATGAAAATCCAAGGCCCCATCTCCAGTTCCTGAACCACCAGTCTTCACAACACAGTCGCTCATAGCTTGATAAAACCTTCATGGTTCACACATTAAGGGGAATTGTGGTCACAGATCTCCTCCTATCTGTAGGAAAGGCAGAGATGGAGTTAAGGGCCTCCGTGTGGGAAGAGGAGGCAGGTTCCAGGTTGACAGTGGATGGCCCTGTAGTTGGTATAATTAGGGCACATATTTCCTTTGGTTCTCTCACAGAGATTAGGCAGAAGTGCGGTATGGTTCCACGCAGCATCTTCCCGCTGGGGATCCAGCAGGTAACAGCAGCTGTCAACTGGCTATTGAAACTGAGTTGTTGGGGAGTGCCGGCATGGATCTGGTATGGAGGCACAATTCCTTCTCTGCAGAGCCTGCAGATATGTGGCTCAGGATGAATAATGTAGGAGAAGCTGTGCAAGGATGGCCTTATTGGCTTTCTCCTCCTGAACTTCTTCCAGATGCTTTTACGGAGACAGTCCTGCCCTCAGTTATGTAATTAATTTAATTCACTAGAGAGCACATGGACAAACAAGATGATATTAAGAAAATTTCTTTGCTTTCATGTAGAAGACTAACTCCAGTAGATCAGCTAAGATCTGTATATGTACCATATGCAAATATCTGAAGAAAATTAAACTAAACCATAACTTCAAAACCAAACGTATGTACAGATAAATCAATGATTCATTTATTTCAATTTGCATTAATTGAGTTTTAGCTCCATTTATAACGCTCACATGTAATAAAGAAATATTATCAGCATATAATTACAAAGAACTGTGAATTAGCTGGGCTTATAGAATCATAGAAATGTAGGGCTTGAAGGGATTCTGGAAGTTCTCAGGTGCAGAAGGCTGCACTAAGGCAGGGCCAGGTAAACCTAGAATATCCTTGACAGATGTTTTTCCAGCTTGTTCTTAAAAACCTTCAGTGATGTGGGCTCCATAACCTCCCTTGGAATTCTGTTCCAGAGCTTAGCTACCTTTTTAGTTAAAAAGGTTTTCTTAATATCTCTAACCTAAATCTCCCTTGTGGGAGACTAAGCCCATGACTTTTGTTCATGGACATGGAGAGCAATGGTTCGCTGCCCTCTTTATATGAATCCTTAATACGATTGAAGACTCTTATCAGGTCCCTCCTCAGTGGCCTTTTTCAAAACTGAACATGTCCAGTTCTTATAAGCAAACTGGTGACATGCAGACTAGATAAATTTACCATAAGACGTGCACAACTGGTTGAAAGACCATACTCAGAGTTCCAGTAGTTATCAATTGTTCAAAGTCTAACTAGGAGGACATAATGGGCTGCAGGGGTCAGTCTTGGGTCCAATGCTATTGAGTTTTTTCATTAATAACTTCGATAATGAAATGGAAAGTATGCTTATTCAATCTGCAAGTGACACCGAGCTGGATATTGTTTCTAGCACTCGAGAAGATAGGGTTAGAATTCAGTAAGACCTTGACAAACCGGTCTGAATTCAGCAAAGTGAAATTCAGTAAAGACAAATGCAAAGTACTGCACTTTGACAGGAAAAATCAAATGAATGGCTACAAAATGGGGCATAACTGGCTAGATGGTAGCACTGTTGAGAACCATCTGGTGGTGTTCATAGCAGATCACAAATCGAATACGAGTCAACAGTATGATACAGTTGCAGGGAAGGCTAATATAATTCTGGACTGTTGTATGTAATAGGCAATTGCCCTGCTCTACTCTGCCCTTGTAAGGACTCAGCTGCAGTATTGTGCCCAGTTCTGGGTGGCACACTTTACAGACAAACTGCAGAAAACCAGTGGTGAGCAACAAAAATGATAAAAAGTTTAGGAAACCTGACCTATGTGGAAAGGTTAAAATATGTCATGGGAGACTGTGTCAAAAGCTTTATTAACATCAAGATATATCATGTTTAATTCTTCTTTCTATTTTACTAGGCAGTAACTCTACAAAGAAGGAAATTCAGTTGATTTGGCATAATTTGTTCTGGACAAATCTGTGCTGGCTAGTACTTATTATTCTTTAGGTGGTTACAAATTGAGTGTTTAATAATTTGATCAAGCATCCTTCCATGCTTGGTTGATTGGTTTGTAGTTCTCAGGGTCCTTTTTGTTCCTGCTTTTTCAAGAAGGGATCTGTATTTGCTGTACTCCAACTCCTGGGGCCTCACCTCCACCATGAGTTCTCAAAGATAATTGTAAATGGTTCCCAGACTGCTTCAGCTAGTTTCTTGAGTACCTGAGGATGAATTTGATCAGGGCCTGTCTTAAATACATCTAAGTTATCTAAATATTCTTTAACCTGTTCTTTGCCTATTTTGGCATGTGTTTCTTACTTCCTTTTGTTGAGTATCTGTTCATCATTGGCCTTTTTATTGAACAGTGACACCATATAGACTAACACGGCTGCCTCTTTGGATCTTGTATAGCTATTAAACACCTCAGCTGCTTTGAAGTCATCGGTTATTAACTCTTCTTGCCCACTAAGTAAAGAATCCATGCTTTGATTTGTCTTTCTCTCATGCCTAATGTATTTAAAGAACCTTTTTAAATTTCCTTTATGTCCCTTGCTAGTTGTAACTCATTTGGTGCCTTTAGCTTTCTGGTTTTGTCCCTACATTCTTGTGCTATTGTTTTGTATTCCTCCCTAGCAATTTATCCATGTTTCCCCTTTTCGTAGGATTCCTTTTTGAATTTCGGGTTATAAATGAGCTTCTGAAGGAGCCCTATCAGCCTCTTACTACTCTTCCCATCTTCCCTTTGCACTGGGATCGTTTTCTGATGTGCCATTAATATTGTCTCCTTGAGAAATAGCCAGCTTTCCTTGACTTATTTTATGGATTAATTTTATGCTATTAAATTACTTGGATTGTAAATATTGTATGTATAGAAAGATTCACAGGATTTCAACTGTAGATTATGTTTTATAGTAACTCACGAGGCTTTCATTTTCCCTCTTGGTTTAGGGCAATTACTTGAATTGTGCTCTTTCTACTGTGTAAAGTGTTAGCATGCCACGTATTAAATGAAGAAAGTGGTGTAAAAGCAATGAGAAACTGACTTAAGTGGTTTACATGGGGAAAGAAGTATTAATCTTATCACATTGATGTTGTCAACTCACCATAATATTCCATTCTAGAATACCTTAGCCTGGAGCTGTGAAGATAAAAAGAGGTGGTTGATTTTCATCCCATTGCTAAACCCATTTCACAAAGTTTATTTGTGGCTATTGTGGTTCAGAGCCTAAAAAGTCCCTATTTGGCATACCCCCTTCAAATATAGGACAGAAATAGTAAGTTTCTCTTTTCTCTACTGCAAGAATTCTCTGTAATGTTACCAAGAAGCACTTTCCTGCGAACTGATTTGTTTTTTCTCTCAGCATGTCCAGTGTGGTCACTCTTACAAAGTCAGACATGGGTTTGGTTCTGATCTCAGCGATAGTGGTGTAAATAAAGAACCACTGCACTAAAATGACTGGAGCTACAATGGTAGTAAACTTTCACATGTACCAGAAGAATCACATGTTGCTTTCCTTCTAAAGGCATATGAGAAGAGATGAATTAATAGAAAGATGAGTTTTCCAAAAGCTGTAAATGTTCTGTGGGGACAGTGCCAAAAATATTGGCTTCTGCATTAGGATCCATATTAAGCTCCAGAGGATCAGAGCCTAAGAAGTTCTGTTGAAACTCCATGGACAAAGCTGATGAAAATTAAGTTAATTGATTAGACATCTAAGTGACTTTGTCCAATACAGATTGTTTCCCTTTGCTTGCTGTTTAGAGATCATATTTCTCACCCTTGAGGGAATGATAGTGGTTTATTGTGGTATTTGTACAAGCATATTAAAATAATTGTCTGTTATTTAGAGAAAATAAGAGAGGAAAAAAACTACTTCCATGGAGCATGTTTGTGGAGATGCATGGTAAAGGGAACATGTTTGTGGTGATACCAAAATTCCTGTAGCAGTGGTTGCCATCCATCAGATTCTTAAGTCTGGTAAAAGAGAAATTATCAACCTCATTTGGACTTTGACTGCGCTACTTTACAAGTTGTTTGTTATCTTAAGCTCCTCATGTACGCAAGTGCTTCTGTTATGTTTTTTAAAAGAAAATGTTCCTTACAGCTGTGAGAAATTTGTTTATGTAAAGTTGCAGGAAATGTGGTGGGGTTTTTTCTTGTTTTGTTTTTTTAGTTTTTGAAGGTCTGAGAGAATCAGTTTTATGAAGAAGCATGCCAGAAGCACTTGGGACTATAATTCATTCAACAACCACTAGCTTTGATGATATTCCATATTGATCCTCCGTTGAAACTGACCGTTAAGTAAGATTGTTTTGAAAGTCATTGTGTTATGCAGCAAAATATGTGGTCAATGGGACAAAAACATTTCTGGGAAGGGTCATGAGAAGCATAAAAAGAAGCTGTAATTTTCTTTAGGCTCATAAAGAGATATTTCTGTGCCCGTAAGGGTGCTCTTCATATCACATGAAAACAAGACATACGTCATTGCGATATTGCGTATGAAACAAATCAACATGGAATCCCTTTTCAAACTTCTTGACTGTTGTGAAGAAACTACCAAAATAACAAATTTCTAACATCTTCAGAATTGTAATGTGACTAATTATCTGGACTCTTATGGGTACTGATTTGTTAGAAAAAGAAGCAAAAAGGTTGTCCCGGAGGAGGATTTGGTTGAATGACACTCTTTATTACCCACTTCTTCTCTTGATGTCTTGAGTGAGCGAGGAGGGGTTGTTTTCCGACTCTTTTATCCAAAATAATATGAGAATACACACATGATTGACACTTTCCCAAAGACCCTTATTTGGTTACATTAGTACTTAAATACTGAATATTAATAAGCATATCAGGCATAAAATTATCCACATTCTGTTTACTGTTTTCTGATTTTATCTATTCTGCACAAGCGTTCTAACTTCTAACTTGCACTAAACTGCTGAGTTAATAGTTCTATGGGGGCATGGCATTACCAAAAGGAACAAGACCATGGGTTAAGAACAAAAAAGGGAAAGGAAAGTATCCTTTGTTAACTGCAGACTATGCACAGATGGCCAAGAAACAAAGAATACTATATAACCAAACTTATGTTATATTATGCAAGGTTAAAAAATACACACTGCTCGCCAAATGCAACCCCATGATATGTCCTGTAACTCGTGCTTGGCCTATTCCCCAGTGTTGCTTTATTTTACCTACAATATTTTCCTACATGGGCTACTTGCATGTGTCTGTCATATCATATTTATTTTTTATATCATCATCTGTATGGGAAAAAACACAGATATTTATATATTACTGTTTTTGTCATCTTTATCTGGGTGTCATATACATTTTTTAAAAGAGAAGAATAAGCTTGCAATTAAGACATTGCCCTGAAATTTAGGAGACCGAGCTTCAGTTCTGTGCTCTATTGCAGGCTTTCTTTGACCTTTGGCAAGTCATTTAATCTCTCCATATCTCAATTCCCAATCTGTAAGATAGGGGTAATAACACCTCCTTTCCCCTACCTTTTTTCTTGTCAATTTAAATGTAAGATCTTAGGGGCGTTGAGTTTCTCTTATTATGTATTTGTGCAGCACCTAGCACAATGGGCCCTGACCTCATTTAGGGTCTTTTGATACTGCTGTAGTAAAATAAATAATTTCAAAAAAATGTATCTGAATAGTGTCTGTCAAGCAGCAAAGCACGCTGCCTCCCCAAAGACTGCTCCCCCCCAACCATATTGCTGTGAATCAGGCAAATTTCTGATGGGTCAGAAAATATTTCATGGGACTATACGCTAAATGAAAGGCTGTACCAGAAGGCCAACCTTCTGTTAAGGTTTTATTTTAGTGTCTTTCATGTTACATATGCACATTAATGAATTCATAAACAGTTTTCAAACTGTGATTTATTTTTCCCATTTTACTTCAAGTGATTCTATCTGAATGCTTTTGTATGCTTGTAGTGCAACCTACTCACATGTGCTTCTGAGTGTCTTGAATATATTTTGCAGCCAAAAGCAAGTTATTAAATCTAATCTCATGAAATCAAAGATTTATGTCTTTGGTTCAGGACATAATGAATGTTACTGGCACATTGAAAAAATAAACTAGAATCCGTAAATGCATTTCATTACTTTGGAATTCGTTTAAACAAAGATGGTTCATGGAGTAAATACTTCCACAATACTAAAATTTGGATGTATAGAATCTGCACGGTATTTACTAGGAATTTTGCAAGAGATTTATATTTAGTTCTTCACAAAGCCTTTTAGAGCAAATGTTCTAGCTTGATTACTATGGCATCAGCAACTGAAGTTTTGGGGTTGTTTTGTTGATTTCTTCTCTATGGAATGTTTCACGAAAGGGGCCCGTGTCTCGGTGAGTGAATGATGAGGGTGTTGATTAGAAGTAAAACTATGTTCTAAAGGGTTAAGTTCCTTGCATCTTTGAGAGTCCTTGACAATTTTCATATAAACGTGATGACAGCAGCCTTGGTTGCTTATACTGATGCTGTAGGGTGGAGACTTAAATTATGGGTAACTGCCACAAGCTAAATCCATTCCTTATATTTTGGTGTTTTGCTGATGAAGGCAAATCTCAAAAGAAAATGTAACCACTGAATTTGAGGGATGTTTGCAAACAAAGCTGCCATTAAATGGATAAATTATTGTAGAATTGAGCCTACTCAATTTGTTAGTGATTGGGATCCTTTTTCCCTTGACCATCTGTAGCTTGCACAGCTCCTAAATGCTCACCATCAGAAAGGCTTTTGCCTGTGTTTTTGAGAAAGGTGAACTGCCACCTGTAAGTGATAGCATTTGGGTCATTTCAGCAAATGTGTTTGCTCGAATATGGGGGAGGAGAGGAGGGATTATGTTTTAATACGTTTGTACAGAACTGAATGTCTACAGCTGATGATCAGTTAACTATTATATGAGAACAAGAAGCTAAGGCAGAGATCATTCTATTTGCCCTGCTCACTTAGAGTCAGATTGTTAAAGTTGTGCGGATCCCCAGATATCCACATTTGCATCCACGGATCTGTTGTTGTGAATTGGAGCTTCGATGTGGAGTCTGTTTTTATCTGACCTAGGGTGCATTAGCTAGTGCTGCTGCCTCTTGATGCAGCTGCAGAGAGTAGTGAGAAATGTCTGTTAAATAGCACAGCAGGGAACAAAGGAAGCACTGTAGCCAATCCCAGCTCAAGTCTGCTCACTTCTTCCAGCCAATCAGAGGCAGTAACTCATGGGAGCTCAGCTTACCAGTTAGTCCCACCTCTGTCTCTGGGAGCTTCAGCAGCCAGCTCCCACATTCCACATGTTAGCTGGTGATGGGCAGCTGCAGCCCACCTGTTCCCCCACTGCTGGCCACCCAACTGGATGACTAGCAACTGCCACTGAACAGCTGAGTGATCTTAGCAGCTCCAGCTTCCCTAGCCCAGGCGTGATAAAAGTTGTTGAGAGAGATCAGGTCAGGGGTGGCTCTGAACTGCATCTGGAGCTGCTGGCAACTCCTTCTTCCCCTCCCTTCTCCCTAGCCCCAGCTCAGCAATGCTGTGACCGCCAGACAGAGGCTCTGCTCCTGTAGTCAGAGAAGAAGCTGCTGCAAGGCGGGGCAGTACAGATGCAGATTGACATAAAACCTGGCATGCAGATCCTGGATTGGATACAGGCTGACACTGAGCACATACAGATCAGGGCAGATCTGCATTTTTATATCTGTGCCGGACTCTACAGATTGTGCCCTGCTCCTTCACGAGGGCATGTGGGGTTTGTAGAGGGCAGAAAGATTTGTGTCTTGTGCTTCTCGGGGATAAAGAGGAAAAATTGCAGTCCCAGTTCTCCCAGTGACTTCTGACTTCATAAACCATATCCCAAAGGGAACAGGCAGGGACACAGCCCCATTCCTACTCTTCACCAGCTAACATGTAAGTGGAGTAGACAGAACTCCATTAAGAAGCATAGCTCCAGGAGTGCTTCTTTACACCCTAAGGGGCGTCAAAAAGCATTCTGCTTCTCTAGTTCCTCTTGCGGTCATGCCATTCTCTGCCCCTTCAGCACAACACTGGGCCTTAAAAGCACACTTCAACTCTTTATAACTGAGATCCTATGTTTAATTGGGCTGGTTTCAATTTCTACTACAATAAGAATTAAGTGGTTAACACCTCTGTTAAAAAATAACAGTAATAAAAATCTATTGAGGTGCTTGCTTTGGTTTGGCTTTAGACTGCAAATTAACACTGTCTGGAATGCTGTGGCAAATGTTGCCTTTTCAGCAGAGTGAGTGTGAGAGAGTGCATGCCAAATTCTCCTTGGCTTGTTAATCATTTTGCAAAATCGGCGTTTTTCCCTGGTTTCTTTCTATGTGAACTGGGTGGGGGAAAGGTTTGAGGTTTTTATCTTATTTGTTTAATGATGTGCACTGAGTGTTATGGCCACCATAATCTGTGTTAAGGTATCATTGATTGTCTTCTTTCCACATGGGAAGCTAGGAGATGGAAACTAAATACGCATATGCATTTTTAATGAGGATTGGACATGTCTAAATGAAATGTATAGCAAAGTCAAGACTCTCCATTATCACACAGTTATGGTGCGGATTGTCCTGTATTTCTTTGTGTTTTAACCTATTGACTGGGGCATGCTTGGGTCCCATGTACACTACAACACTGTGCTGTGTTATAACTGGGTTCTCTGACCTGGTTATGGTTGTGTTAGACCAGGTCTCCAAGAGAGTATGTCTGCATTGCAGCTGGGAGCAAGATTCTGGGTGAAGTAGGCAGGCCCATGCTGTCAGGGTTTGATGTCGCAGTGTGGATGTTGCAGCTTGGACTCTTAAGTCTTTAAGGCGTTGAATGAGCTTGAGAAGATGAACGGCAGCACCAGCCAGAATGGCCATGCTGCTGTTTTTAGCACGCTGCCTGAGCCCTCCTAATAGATGTCTGTTTTGTCCTGGGAGGCTCTCTCCCACTTGCAATGTAGATACATCTGTAGTGATTTAGTGGGTTCTCAAGCTTTTTGGCTCAAGGGCTCCAAATATAAGTTTTACAATCCTGAATGGCCCCCAGTCTCCGCTAGCAGCTTTCCTACCACCCACTGCAGCCGGAGGGAAGAGTTTATCAAGGAGGATCTCCCCCCACCCCGGCTGCAGAAGGAAGCTGTGCATTTCACATGTGTCCCCTGTAGGCAGTGATGCTCTTCTGGAGCTAGAGGGATGGGAGAACAGCACTCCGCTTCCTCTGGCTCCAGCAGGGATCCAGCACCTAGAGACCTACTTGGAGCACTTTATCATGCTCCTTGCTATACCAGGGGGAGAGGCACACTGATCTCCCATGCCCTTGGCTGCGGCATGGAGTTTGTACTGGCCATGTGCTCCCCATGGACTCTTAAGCAGCTGCTTCCTTCTGTGGGCCACTGTGAAAAAACCCACAGGCTGCTGGTTGGGTCCTGATTTAGTGCTGTGTTGGAGAAACGTGAATGCTGACAGGCTGGTGAAAGGAATTGTATGTTGTAGTGCATGTGTGTGCTGGTGGAAGTGGATAAATGTAGGTAGTGATTATTTTTTTTAAACTGTACATTTGTTTTTATGAATTATGAACTGGTAGTAGTACTACATCAAATGTGACACTTGATTCTTACATGAAGAACATAGAAAAGTACTAATTATGATACAAACTAAGCATATCCATACAGAGACAAGTTTAGAATTTTTTTATAAGGTTGTCAATAAATTCATTACATTGTCTAGATAAGGTTTGGGTAAAAAATAGAGTAAAGCAGTAGATTTCAAGCCTTAGATTAATTAGTGTGTACTTGCTGAATGAGAAAGGGGACTTAAAATGAATGTCATATGAACCAAGAATGATTTTCTCCTATGAAAGCTCATGCAATAAATACATTTATTAGTCTTTAAGTCCCATAGGACTCCTTGTTTGTTTTGCTGAATAGACTAATACGGCTGCCCCTTTGGAATACAAACTGTTTGTCCAGGACTTTGAAAGTAATATGTTCTATAGGAATGGTTTGCTTCTACTGGTAGCCAGAAGTTATTCACAGGTGGTTTGGGTTTTATCCAGAGATGCTACATTACTTTTACATTCCAAAATAGAAGCGTCTCTGTGATTTCTTTCGAACTTGTAGGCCTTGCTTTTATCCCAGTCCTTGGACTGCAATCTGTTAATCAACTATCTATCTGTGGAACGAGTATGTGATCCTTTACTGCAGTAATTATATTGATTTTTTTCTGTATGCATTGTGTTAATTTAAAAACCTGAGTTATTGAAAATTTATAAAAGTTATTGCTAAGCTTGAAACACTTTTTTAAAATTATTAAAGTAAAACCACAGTTGTCATTTGGTATCAATGATTAGTATTTGTAGACTAATTTTTGTTTGAGTTTATGAGGAACTTTAATGACAGACTCTGATACTCAAACAGTTTGTCTTTTCAGGACACAGCTGTGTACATTTCCTTTCACCCACTCAGCAGCAGATGAAAGATAAAGTGCCTTATTCATGGAAAAAAGAACTTACCGCACATGGTATTCATGTATAGTCTAGCTATATTTTTTGTACCCATTTTTAATGAATTACTTTTAGAGAAGTTACTGTATTTGATTCATAAAAAGAATTCTAATTTTGTATGAAGTGAGGTTTAGGCAAATACAGTATAGATTTATTAAAGGAAATCAATTTAGGATATAGAGAGAACCCCTTTTCTTACAGTAATGATCAGGTAGGCAGCTGTTAAAATAGACGTGGCTTTAGAATTGTCATACAAGTATTACATTAAATCAACATTAAGATTCTGACTTCAACATCTCCTTACACCAAGAACACTCATTTATTGCAGAATGGAAAGTATTATCAAATGAATTCCAGAATATAGAATTTTTGTTGCATTATTTTAATGGAGCATGTGGCTGTATGCAAAAGCATGTTTCATTGAAGCACAGGCTAAACAGGCAAGAATGATGTTACATTATGCACATTCCAATTATTTCTTTTACACATAATGATATTCATCCATCAAAAGAATCCTTAGGTTAGCAGCTGATAGCTCAAAACTACTACAGTTAGCAACCAATGCGCTATATCATTTAAAAGATGGCATAAAGCATTAGTTTTCAGATGATGTAAAGAATTGGTTTCCAGCTCTAAGTGTTCTTGATCTAGCAGCTGGTAAAATCATATAAAACTTGAAGTAGAAAAAAAGCATGGTAATTGAAATTGTGACTTTTTTCTTTTAATGTCCATAAATTTGCATATACCTAGGCTAGAAATGCTTGGCAAGAGTTGTGCAAATACCTTTAGGGAAACATTCCAAGGACTTGGCCCTATATTGGTAATCAGTAAGAAGCTTTTAAAAAAGGTCCCTATTTAAAATAACTGAAGGATTGATTTATTTAGTGTTAACATTTTCTATAACCTTAGCTGTATTGTACTGCATTTTTATATCTCTGTAGAATAAAAGTGAATTAAAATCTAAGATGAGTTGATGTGTCTTGTAATGAAGAGCAATGGAATAATTTTTGTCTAGTACCAACCATGAATATTTACTGTCTACTCTATTTCTAGTATTAAGGACACCTTCTGATTCCTCAAATAGCAGGGCAGAATGGCAGTCTGGCACTCAGGATAGTGGTAAACGAAGGAGGACCTGCCTACCGTTGTTCTTCGCATTTACAGATTGCAGCCAAAGTCAGTGAAGTGTGCCAGTCTGGCCTTGAAACCAGGCAGAGCATCACTGAGTGTATGCTGCAATTGGCAATGTGCAATAAAGGAGGATGGGGGAGAAAAGTAGGAATACAGTACACTTTCTTGATGCAATATCGAGGTATGACTCATTGCACATCCTAGTTAGTTGCTGTGAGCCATCGTGCCAGAAGAATGGGTCCTGTATTTTTGTGAAGTCAGTGTGCTCCATTCCTCATTCCTGTTGTACATCTTTAGTAAGGAGTAGTACAGTCTACGTCTTTAATCCTGCAGACAGGATGTCAGGTAGTGAGAGTTATATTCTGGCTATTAGCATGCTCCTTATATACCTTACTACCCTGAATTCTTGACTTAATTCCATCTTGTGTCTATGGCAGACGTAATTGAAGTCATCTTGTGGTCATGTGTGGTTTAGAGCCATGTTTAACCTGGCTATTTCATGGATGTATTCCTGTATTCTTTTCATTATTCTGTTAATGAATCATTGACAGAAAGGTACAGAGTGCCCCCGCTTCCCTGTCAATGTTAAAGAAGCTGCCTTTCTTGGCCTTTAACTTTTGACATTTTCTAAACAAGATGGTGTCAGAGTGCCAGTGGAATGTTCTTACCATAATTTGAGTGAGAAATAGACCACTAAAGATTATTCAAGATATGAAATTACAGGATGATGATTCTAAACTGTAGTGCTAAAGATAAACCTTTTAAAACCCTTTAATAATGTTTGCCCTTAGCAGTGCTTATTAATATAGTGGGCCAAATTCTGATAGGTTACAAGCACCAATTTGTATGCCTTAACAGAGCTAGTCAGGGTGCAGGACAACAGAAAAGAGAGTATGGAGATGGTGCCATTGATCCTGTGAGGAGAAGTTGTGTAAGCTATTATGAAAATGAAGCCTGGGAAAAAACCTGAGATAAATAACGTGCCTGTGGAATTGTTAAAAGTGATGGGCAAATGCAGTACTGATCTTCTGTGGACAATTTGTAATGATGTGAAGGTAACTAGAAATTGGCTGGAAGACTGGATGAAAGGAATTTTTCTGCTGTTAACAGAAAAGGAAGACAGGAGAGTATAGTGAAAATTATGGTTATATTAATCAGTAAATTAACTACGTACAAACACTTGGGGCACACTGAAGTCCAGGGGAGTCTTTCCATTAATTTCAACATTCGTTGATTCAGGTCCTTATTTCTTTCAAGTCCAGTCCAGAAGTCCCTACTCCAACATTGCACCTGAGATGTAAATTTTTCAGTGTTTTCCCTTTTCTCTGCCCCCCCCCGAGATTTTAGATTTCCTGGCCTTGAATGTATGTGACTTTGCTTGCAAATCAAGTTCCTGGAATGTGAGTTGTAAAAACCTTACATTCAGGCAAAATGTTACACACATGTTGGATTGGATGTAGTTCTAGTTTAGGAGAACAAATCAAAAACTCTGAATACCTTTGATTGTATAACTCTTAATTTGATGCAGGCAGATACAAGACCATCAGTTGAAAATTAGGCTTCAGAAGCAGTGTGCTACTTAAGAAGAACTGTAATTAATTAATTTCCTCATTGCAATTCAAAAAGTTAATTTTATAGAGATGATAATATGCTCCTTTTATTAGCCTAGCAACATAAATCACACTCTAGTAGCTGGTATAAGATTACATCATACTCTGTGCTCATTGTATCTCCGTAGTTAAGAAGCCTTTGTTTTCTGTAACACTTTGGCATTGCAAAGTTAAGGGTTGAATTTCCTATCAGTGTTTTCTGGAAGTTATGAAGATCCAAAGGGGTAGCTGTGTTAGTCTAGTTCAGTAAAACAAACAAATAAGGAGTCCTGTGGCACTTAAAGACTGCCAAATTTATATTTTGCATGAGCTTTTGTGGGAGTGGGATTTTCTCCTATAAAAACTCATGCGAAATGTAAATTTGGTAGTCTTTAAGTGTCACAGACTTCTTGTTTGTTTGTTTTTTTTTTTTTTCTGGAAGTTATGTATATAAATCTGTTAATTGAGAGGAAGGCTGGAGCTCCTACTAAACTCATTAAAAGAGGTAGGAAAATGTGTTTGTTCATCTTGGAGATGGTAATGACAGGGAAATAGCGTCTTTTTTGCTTACAGTTTCTTCTGTATCTAGATAAAATCCCACTTTGTCAGATGCTTCAAAGCATTTCTCCTGCAAAAGCTCATGCAATAAATAAATCAGTTAGTCTTTAAAAGTGCCACAGGGCTCCTTGTTTGTTTTGCTGAACTAGACTAACACAGCTGCCCCTCTGGAACTTTTTCACTAGGAGGATGATAAAGCATTGGGATGATTTACTTAGTGTGAGGTGGTGTAATCTCTATCCCTAGACATTTTTAAGGCCTGGCTTGAAAAAGGTGTGGCTGGGGTGGTTATTTGGAGTTGTTCCTTCTTTGGGCAGGGGGTTGATTTAGATGACCCTGTGGGTCCTTCAGCCATCTTCAAAGTGTCTGATGAAGTGGGATTTTCTCCCATGAAAGCTCACGCAGTAAATAATTTTGATTAGTTTTTAGAAGTGCCACAGGACTCCTTGTCTGCTTGTTTCTTCTAGTGAAAAAGGTTTTCCTAATATTCAACTTTGACCTCCCCACTGCAGCTTGAGACCATTGCTCCTGTTTCAGCTCTGTCATCTGCCACCACTGAGAATAGCCTAGCAGCATCCTCTTTGGGACCCCTCCCTTCAGGTGGTTGAAGGCAGCTATCAACCCCCCCCCACCTTTTCTTTTCTGGAGATTAAATAAGACCAGTTTCCTCGGCATCCTTCATAAGTCATGTGCTCCAGTCCCCTAATAATTTTTGCTGGTGTCTGCTAACCTCTCTCCAATTGGTTCACATTCTTTCTGATGAGCTGGGCCTAAGAGTGGAAGTAATACTCCAGATGTGGCCTTACCTGTGCCAAATAGAGGGAAATAATTACTTCCCTTGATCTGCTGGTTATGCTTCTGCTTATGCAGCCCAATATGCCATTAGCCTTCTTGGCAATAAGCTTACATATCCAGCTTCTTGTCCACTGTAATCCTGAGTCCTTTTCAGAGAACTGCAGCTTATCCAGTTGTTTCCCAGTCTAGCAGTGCTTGGGATTCTTCCACCCAAGTGCAAGGATCTTGCACTTCTTGTTGAACTTCATCAAATTTTTTTCTGGTGCAATCAATTTTGGGCTCCCCACTACAAAAAGGACAGGGACATGCTAGAGGGAGTCCAGCGGAAGGCAACCAAAATGATTAAAGGGCTGGAGCATAAGCCCTATGAGGAAAGACTAAAAGCATTAGGCTTATTTAGTCTGCAGAAGAGAAGATTGAGGGGGGATTTGATAGCAACCTTCAACTACTTGAAGGGATGCTCTAAGGAAGAGGGAGCTCGACTGTTCTCGGTAATAACAGAGGACAGAACGAGGAGCAATGGTCTCAAGTTGCGGTTAGGGAGGTCGAGGCTGGATATTAGAGAAAACTTTTTTACTAGGAGAGTGGTGAAGCCTTGGAATGAGCTGCCGAGGGAGGTGGTGAAATCTCCATCTTTGGAGGTGTTTAAGGCCCGGCTGGACAAAACCATGACTGGGATGGTTTAGTGGGAGTGGTCCTGCCTCTGGCAGGAGGTTGGACTAGATGACCTATGAGGTCCCTTCCAACCCTATGATTCTATGATTCAATTTATCTAGGTCACTTTATATCCTATGCTTACCCTCCAGTATATATAAACTTCCTCTGGTTTAGTGTCATCTGCGGAGGGTGCAGTGCACTCCATCACCCCAAACAGTAATGAATATGTTGAACAAAACCACTCCCAGGACCGATCATTGGGGCACTCTACTTGATACCAACTGCCAACTAGACAAAGAGCTGTTGATCATTACCCTTTGAACCTGATGATTTAGCCAGCTTTCTCTTTGCCTTTTAGTCCATTCATCTAAGCCATACTTTTTAAGTTGCTGTGGGAGACTGCATCAAAAGCTTTACTTAAATCAAAGTATATCATAATATCCACTGCTTTTACCACATCTGCAGAGCCGGTCATCTCCTTGTAGAAGGCAATCCGGTTGATTTGAAAAAATAGTTTGATAAGAGAACTCTGTTAATACAAGACCACTTCTTTGCTCCTGAAGTTTTCTCAAAATAAGTACTTGTTTATTGTTGTTTGCAGCATGGCTGCAGGACGTAGCAGAGCTGTATTTAGACACAGTAGTCTTCCCTGCCTGTCAACTCCAAAGCCCCACAGACTGACAGTAAAAATACCCTGGGTGGATGGAAGAACTCCAGAATGGAATCCTTTTTCATGTTTCATGAGACTACAGCTCCCATTCCCAGGGATTCTGCTGATAACGTGGGGTGATAATACGATTTATTCTTTGGAAGAGCATATTAATTGTTAGGTCCTTTTAAAAAAAGGATTAACTTGCTGAGTGGTTGGATTTGTCACACAGTTTTTCTTAACTCCAACTGGACTTGTATTTTGCGGACTTCTTTCGTCATTGTCTTGCCGAAGGCTGTTCTTTTCTTTCTCTAATATAACTAAGTAAATATTACAAGCTCAAACTGAAAATTCCTCAGTAGTAGTATGTCAATGAAAGTACAGAGTAAATTGAGTATAATTTCTTTAAAGGTGATCTCTTTACTCTGAGAAAGCTGGTTGTCATTCTAGGTAATCAAGTGAATGCTATATGCTTCCTGTTGATTAAAAGAGGTGAAACTTAATTATTATAAACAGTGGTATTTTGGAGTACTTGTGACATTTCTTGATTGGCCCTAATTCTCAGTGATGAGTGATTTGCAGTATGGAGTTGTTTCAGCCATAGTCAAAGAGATGAGTCATTGGCTGCTTAGATTTCTAGTTTTATTCTGAATTCTTCAAGTTTTAGATGTGATTCCAAGTTGCTTTTATGAGAAAAGAGTGACCTGCATCCAAATGGAATGCATCCTAAGATACATTTGTGGTGTGACCTCAAGGACGACATAGGGAAGTTTGCTAAAAGTAGCTGTGAGAATGGAAAAGCTATGTTAAACTTCAACTGCACATAACAGTTATGGAAACTTTGAACTAAGTATGGCCATTTTTTGTGAATCTCCTTCTTGTGCTGGAGTAATTTATATAAAAATGAAGTTTTACTACTGTGTACAATTTTTAATATTAAGTATGAATCTGAATCCATGTTTCTGGAGTGAAAAGCTATGTGAGATGCTACAAAACTAAATTTTATATAAAAATAAGAATGATTGGAGTTGTTACACATCAAGAGCCACTATGGTTTTTAAAAGTGTTAAAAGGATGAGGTGATGTAGGCCAAATTCTGCTCTCGGGCACATCTCAAGTGTGATTGGGAACACAATCTAACCTCGTGTTTTTGAGGTGGACTCAAGTATACTAGCTTGGCAATGGACTCTGAAATGACACATATTAAAGCTGCCTCATCATCTGAGATACGTAGTATCATGAGCCAGGTAACAGTCATTCTTTTCTCCTTTCCAATCTTTGGAAATGTTCTAAGGCAAGGGTTTCCAACTCAAATCACCATGAGGGCTGCATGAGGATTAGTGCAGGGCCGCATGAGGACTAGTATTTTAGCCTGAGGGCCACACCACTGAAACCTTTTCATACTACGATACTGCGGATATTGGTAGTGATGGTGTTGCAGGCCGCTGGAAATAGCTTTAGGGGCTGCATGTGGCCCATGGGCCAGGTGTTTGAGACCCTGTTCTAAGGGTTGAATTTGTTCAAGGGCAGAACCCTTTCCCAACACTCTGTTGCTCAACCTAAATCCCACCAAAAATCTTGGATGAAATCATTAAATGAGATTTGGTTTTTGGTAACACCATCATGCACATCTTTTGCCTTGATAGCCAGTTGCCCATTTTATCTACCCTAAATCCAGATTCATGACTATGTAATCCAAATTCTAATGGGCGTTTAAGGAGCTAAAGCTCATATGACTTGGTGAGGCTCTAATGTAGCTAGTGTTTCAGTGTGGATAATTAATCCATTATCACCAATTTGTAAATAAAATTAGTCAGGGCTTGAGAAAACCCAGGTGCGAGGTCCCCTTGGTGCCTGGGAATTGTGCCTGGCCACCTAGCTGCATTATGGTACTCCAGGGGGCAGAATGCCCCTCTCACCCTCCTGGAGTTTCCAAAAAAAACCCTGCTGGTACCTTCAGCAGATGTGTGTCCGTGGAGATACAACTATCATGTGAACACAGAAATAAACAGTGCTTATTGTTCTGAGAACTTTATTATTAAAAACAAAACAGTGCACAACACAAATCCTGGAGAGGAGGGGTACCAGCTATTATAGCTATGTCTAAGTCTAGCAGTCATTTCTGTAGCTGCCTGAAGAGGTGGAACGAAGAGGGTAACGACGGTCCGTGACTTTGATAGGAATATCTTTGAAGGAGTTTGTGATGTGCTGGGAAAGAAGTTCTGTTGTGGCTGCGGAGAGAGTGGGTCAGCAAGGTTGCATAAACTATGTCTGGAACGACGCTGTTGTCTTCAGAAGCTCTGTCTGCTCTTCCATGGCCTTGATCATGTGCTCATGGTCAGGGAACATTAACTACTGGTTTGCCTTCCATTCCTCTCTGTCTACCTGAGATTCTGACATTGATGTTCTCCATGCCCTTTTCTCTCTTTTGGATGCCTTTGACTGGAGGAGTTCCTGGAACATCTTGCTTCTCCAGGGTCACTTGTTTGTCTGCCACAGCCTGGCTGTTGGTGTAGGGGCTTTGGCTGAAAAGGTGGCATTCTTTTGTAAGAACAAGAAGCAGTGAACAGAAACATTATCATAAGTGCCTTAACAGTGTACATGAATCACCGTGAAATACACTTCATTCTCACTTCTCCCCCTGCGCAGAGCACAGCTCTTTGATCAACCGGAGAATGGTGAATTTGCGAGTGTGGTCAAGACCATCCAAGTAAGTTGAGGTTTTGGTTGGTGCTCTCTTGGAGCCTGCATGCAGGTGCAGTGGGAAAACGAATTTGAAATTGTGCCACTGCTGCCATAGAAGCCAATATCTTGCTTCTTAGTGTCAGCAAGGATACCTGCTTGCATCTCCTCCATGCAAGCAGCTTCAGATTGGATCCCTATGCTGCATGACTGTGCCTTTGTCCACACTCGTGTGATTTCCAGTTGGTGTGGGAAAGAAACACAGCTGGCCCGCTGGGGAATCTGAGGCAGAGAATTGGGGAGTACTGGCAGGAGAGGTTCCTTGAGTCATACCAGAGAATACCTGTGAAATCTCAGCATGCATTAATGTGCTTCTCAGCCATAGTCTAGAGATGTACAGTGGAGTGGGAAAGCTCATGCAGGCACAGCTAATCCTGTGTGTCTCTATCCGTTTAAATACCTGTGTTTTTTAGACAAGCTAAGGACTTTCATGCCTCCTGTATGCAAGAAGCATCAGCTTCCACTTACTCAAGCAACTTCCTCCTGCATCCTGAACACCTGAGCTGGTGGGCTGGAAAAACTCCTGACTCCCAGTCTCCGTAACTGAGTTGTTTCCTGGCTCCACTCCCTTATTTGATGACTTCTTTGTTAGGGCTTAGCCTGGTACCTGGTGGACCTGGGGCTGCAGAGATGTCTCTGGGTATCTTGGGAGTGGATGTGTGGTCACAACTGATGTACAAGCAGAAGCTCATTGGCTCTGCACCAGAGCAATGGTTTACCTCCGTGGCTTCTGGTAGCTATGCTGCAGTTCCTTGATTTTTAGCTTGGCACTGCAGTGTGTCCCACTTATAGCCTTTCTCTGTGACAGCATGGGGAATCTGACTGTAGGAATGAAAGTTCCTCTGGCTAGCCAGCATGGCTGACTCTCCCCAAATGCTGATCAGTAGAGCCCTGTAAATCCGCGGGTATCCACTGCAGATCTGCAGGTATCCTCATCCATGGGTGTGGCTGCGGATAACCGCAGACCCATTGCTGCGGATCACCTCACGGATGCAGCTTCTATTGTTACCTTATCAGAGTGGGATCCATTGCTGAAACTGCTACAGGCAGCATGCAGGGGAAGCAGGAAGCGCTCTGGCCAATCCTAGATTGTGATTTGCCAGCCAATCAGAGTCTCAAAGTGGGTCTTGGAGACTCACTGCTGGCCTTTGATTGGCTCATTCCCTTGCCTGCTTCTTCCTTTTCTTGCTTCCAGTTTGCAAGCCATTGCTGTCAATCAGAGATTTCATAGGTGGGCAAAGAAATCTGATTGATAGCACAGCATGCGAACCACAAACAAGAAAGGAAAAAGTGGGTGGGACCCATGTGGGGAATGAACCAATTAAAGGCTGAATAGTTGTATGTGAGCCTAAGCTCAGCTGCAGTTGCGGGTTGCAGATGCAGCTAAACCCTGGCATGCGGATTTCTGATCGGATTAATGTTACCACTGAACAGATGCGGTTCCACATTTTTGTATCCGGGCAGGGCTCTACTGATCAGGTCCAGCAGCTCTGATGTATTTCAAGTGGGAGATTGTGCATTGTGTGGAGCCACCATGGTCAGCTGGGAAGATGAGATGCAAGCACTCCATGCCAACCACGAGGAAGTGGAACAAAAATTTCAAATCTTCTGTTACTGTAAAGAGGGAAGGATGAATGGCTGCAGAGCAGTGGAGTGCAAGCGACTGTCCAGAGTGGTGACAATTAGCATTGTGGTTCATTTCCAGAGTTCATTTAATGCAACATAAACATACAGCAGCATCTGCACTGATGCTTTTGCAACAGACCTTTGGTGAAAAAGGGTCTAGGCCTCTTATCTAGGTGGTTTTATTTTGTTGACAAAACATGGCAGTTTTGCCAACAAAAGGATTGTTGTAGTGTGTCCCCAAGGACTGTTTGTTGAGAAAAGCTGACTTCTGTAGACAAAACTTCCTAGTGTAGACAAGGCCTTAGTTTAGTAATAATTACAGAACATCAATAAGGCAGCTTTGGTGATTTATTAATCAGACTGCAAAGACAGTGCATACATAAAGAAGCATACGGTTAGCAAAAAATGTGGAAGACCTTTTCTGTAGTTTCTGGCAGCTTGCATTCAGTCTGCTAATAGTTTGTTCCCTTGTGATTTAGGGGCAGTTGGACTCTTGTTACCATTGTTATGTATCATTCTGGTTCTTATCTGTTTTTTCTTTCTGCATATTTATCTTAAGTTATTTCTAAGGGTCTCTGTTCCATCACGACTTTGCAACTGTCTCAGAATCTGGCAAGTTAGTCAGTGTTTATGCCCTTTTTTGGATGATTTCATTGGTTATACCTTTTTTTATAACTTACTAACACCACAAGATGTATCTTAACAGAGCTGTCAAAATAGGTTGTGTATAACTATTCAGTAAAATTCTGTTTGTTGTTAGACATCTTTCTCTAAATGCGAAGCATCATGGGAGTCTTGCTCCCAGGCAAGCCTTGAAATCTTTCTTGGCCTGTATTCTTCATCAGTACGAGAGAAACAATTGGCCTGAATCCCATCAGTTCACAGGATCTCTACTGTATTTTCCAACTGGAAATAAATTTTATTCTGAAAATAAAAAGCAGGAATGAACAGTCTACTTGTACATAAATCTGAGAAGCACAGGTGTAAAACCTCTTTAGAGGCAGGCAACATTTTCTGACCAAAACATTTGCCCATTAATAAATGGAGGTTTGTTGTTTAAAAATGAGTTTTTCATGGGAAAGTCAGCTACAACCAAATTTTTTTTCAATGGGGAATTTAATGTAAAAAAAAGATACTTGTGGACCCCTTCCTCTCCCTTATTTTTTTACTAGTGGTAAAATCCACTATAAGCAAAAAGAGAATCAAGCTTAACTGTTAAGCCTCCTTTAAGAAATAAATGGAAACAGTCTGGGCCCTCTCCTCAGCGGGTTTAAGTTGCAGGAGATCCATTGACTTCAGTGGAGCTTGGTGTTTTACTCAGAATGAGGATGTGGCTCAGCAGTTGCACTTTTTTATAGAAGTACACTGATGAGTGGCAATTAGAACTTGTTTGAATTAAGATTGTTACAGCAAATTTAAGCGTTAGGGAACAGTCCTGAAGTCATTATTACTGTCAGACCTATTGACTTCAGTAGGAGTTGTTCAGCTTTAGCAAATAAAGTCTTCAAGATTGAGACCTTAAACTATTATGGTGAGTTTTGGTGTGAACAACTTGTTCTGCAGACTGTGTAAATAATTTTTTGACTGTTACCGAATGTTCTAGCTTTTGACAAAAAGAATAATGTTAGTGATTCCCATAAGGAATTCATCTGCTGAGCAGTATTTTTTACAATTTTTTGGGGGGTGGGTTAAGTTTTAAGACTCTTTAGCAAATGAGGAAGTAAGATTTCTGTAAAGGTTGCTGACCTTTTAATGAATCATGTGGGCTTTCAAAACCATTAATAGAAGTTTTTGTGGTGAAGCTGCAGATGTCACCAATTTCTCATATCGTCTACAGCAGTTTGGGGGTTTGGAGGGGGGAGCACAATATCTGAGGCACATATCTGAGTTCAGGCGAAGTTTATTATCAGAATGTTAGTATGAGAAGCCAAATATGTTCAACATTCAGCAGAAGAAGAATCAGTTCTTCATGTCCACCTTCCCTTTTTTTTCTTTTTAAAATGATTTTTATTGCTTATATGTTGATTCAGATACAAGATGTGCAACAGTGGTGTAAATTTCCCCACACTGCTCTGCCAGGATGACTCAAGCTATTCTAGAGACACATCTGGGGAGGCAAACATAATTCAGTGTCCACTCTCATTCAGTCGTTTCCCTTTTCTGCTGAGGTTGTTACCTAGTAAGTGCCAGTGGTGATGGTGTTCAGGGTGTTCTTATTTACATGTTTTGTCTGCAACACTGAGTCCATCAACTCATTTTAAAAATGCCATTGAATTATCACCAGGCAACAAGGCTAGTTGCTAGTAACTTGGGCCAGGTTGCATCCATTAAATTGGAAATGCAGTGCAATGGCTGGGAGGTGAAATTAGATTGTTATTGATGTTCTGCATAGATTCTGAAATTCAGCTCTTTTAAACAACTGAAAAATGCTATAAAGGTTTCAGTTAAAAAACGCAACTTGATATTTCCTTTTTGATTTTCAAACTATTGAGAGAATTTATCCTGAAATAGCTATAGGGAGGTTTTTCACATAGAATTACCCACAGCCATTTTACAAAATATTTACAACATTGAATTCTTGAACGTAAAATAATAATTAAAAGAGTTGTATTTCTGAGCTGCTAGTGGAGTTTGTTGAGCCTGCTTTACTTGTAAGACTTCAACAAAGCAGATGTTAACACTAGTCCCACCACATAAGAATTACATAAATCTTCCAGATTTTCATGGAAAGCAATCAGGTATTGAAAATGTTTATCTGGACCAGTGAGAATGATTTTGAAACTGTTGATAAAATAATAGATTTGAAGCCAGAAGAAGGTCGTTTGCTGTTATTTAATTATTATATTATATTAATTATCTCCTAGAAACCTACCGAGCAAATGGAAGTAGGAATGTTACATCTTGCACAGAGTACAGTGAAGGCTAGAGTATGGCTAAGGTGTAAGGGGCCTAATCTAATTCCCACTGACGTCAGTCGGTCTTTCCATTGATTTCAGTGGCAGTTGGATCACTCCTAGCATGCTTAGAAAATGCAGCTGTGGTATAAAATGTAAGCACTGGGACTGGTCAGAAATTTTCCATCAGAACTATTTTTCAATGGAAAATTGATTTTTTTTTTTTGACTTGGAACACGTGCATGGAACTGGTCATACCATTCCAAATAGTATCTGAAAGAAGCAGCACATCACATAAGAGCAGAGAGCTGCAAAATAAAGGAAATGCATTATCATGTTCTGAAAAATGGGATCTATTTCATCTATTTTATTTCCTGTCATTACATAGATGAGAAGAGATTTAGTTACTAGTACAAAAAAGCAATTTTTAATAGCCATATTTTATTGTATTCTGCTTTGTTTACATTTATGGAAGAATGAAAGTTTTTTAGTCATTCTGATTTTTAATTAAAAAGAATAGAAACTGCTAATATGTTCTTTCTAGATAACAGAATACAAAAATATATGAATAATAGAAAGTCTCAGTTGTTTTGCTTTGTTGATTTAGCCAGTGTTACGTTACGTTACAGTAACTCTGGTGCAGAAACTGATGGGAATTTCAGGATTATTTTTGTGTTTCTCTGAAAGCTCTTAGGCGCAGCAGGTCTGTTATATGTAGTTAGCTTTTTACTTCAGATAAGTACCACCCGTCACACTTGCCTCTCTGGTATCTGCGACCTGTTCTAACCAATTTACCTGTGGATGTCAGGCCAGCTAAAGTAGTACAGAAATTTATGTGAAGAGCTCATGGCAAAGTAAAATGCAAGAAAACACTCCCATTAGCAACTGACCTGTTGAAATCATTATTACTTACAGGTGTTTTTCTGAGCATGATCCAACCAGCAACTCTCAGTGACTTTAGTGAGGTCAGACTGGGTTGTGTGGGCCTGTTAAAATAGGCAGTTCTTGTTTTTTCAACTTTCTGCTCCCATGTAGCATTTTTTATATCTGAGCCACACTTCCTACTGATGTCAGCTTCCCCTCGTTTTTATGAAGAGAACTGCATGTTGGCTAAGGGAAGTACAAAAACTTTATGCTGAACCCCAAAGACTGATGAGCTAAGTTAAGGCTGGTATATGGTTACGTACAATTTTCACACACACTGTGGGATTGCCACAAATAATGTACCATTAATTTCAACAGCAGGAAATTATATGTTATATTATTTAAGAATGCCCGAATAAACTGCCCCTTACCTAAGTTGGTAATATTCTGGCAGAAGTTTTACAACAGGGAATGTTTAAAAAAAAAAAAAAAAGTTTTGTTTTTTTTTTCCCAACTCCACTGTTTCATGGTTGTTCTTGAGGTTAAAATTCACATTCTTCTTTAAGTCACATTGTATCTCATTCCTGCATATAGGACACGTAAGTGGCGATAGTGTAACTGTGATCGTTGCTGTGTATTGGAAGTACTAAATGTTGGATGCAGAATATGAAATACATCTTGTGAAGCAGGGCATCCTTCTGTAGCAGGAAGGCAAATGCAAGTCACATGAGGGAAATGGTCCATGTAACTGCTAGATTAACTGTAACATTTGTTCTGAAATTTTTTTTCCCTGAAAGGGTTAGTGAAAGATTGTGGTATGAACTTAATTAAATTCAGGATTATTCTTTAATAATGAAGAAGAGAATTATATCTGGGAATTACCTGCACTCTTTAAGTGTGTACTACAGCTGGGTATTTCATTACATGAATGTGATAAATGTGTAATAATACAAAATGCATTTAGTAGTTATAAAAATAAGTTTATTTTTTTCTATTTGCTGAGTAATCTTGCATGTTGCCCAGTGGTGGGTCTTCATACTGATCATGTAATAGAACACCCTATTGTAATGCGTATGTATACCAGTGTTTCCCAACCAGTGTGCCATCAGGTTTGAGCAAGTGTGCCACAAATTTTTTTGGAAAACTACTCAAGGAGCTCTGGATTGGCTCATTGGCTCATGAATATTCATGAGTTCATTTGGAAACTATATGGTGGTGCGCCTCAAATTAATTAAAGGTAGCAAGGTGTGTCATGGCATTGAAAATGTTGGGGACCACTGGCATATAACATGTACACGTGTTGGAAGAATTATGGTGGCTGATGAAACCTTAAACTCTTATTCTCATTACTTGTTTGATTAAATCTTAACTGCACAGAGGTATTAGCATAGTTTTTGCATATATATCTATATCTATATCTATATAGATATATATATCTCAACTTGTTATTAAGGCATTTTTGTCAGCCATTAGAGAACTATTATCACTATTTCTCCTCCAATTCATAATATTTATATCATAGTTGCATAAAAAGTGCCTCTGCTTCAAAAGACTTCAATAAATTCTAGTAGTTTTTTATTCACATACATAGCGACATTAATTTTATGGAAGCTGGATGCTGTATAGTTTCTCTAAGACCACAGCCCAGCACTGGATAGTGTAGTTTTGACAGCTTTTTTTTTTTTTTTTTTAAAGAATGAGAATATAAGTCAAACACCCTCTCATGTAGGACTTCAGTCAATCAGATAACATCTCAGATAAATCTGTTCAGTTAATAGTGTTAAAAAAAAAAAGTCTCCCAGTCCCCTTTTAACAAAGGATTGGAAAATAATGTGAAATTAACCTTCTCTATAGACAATTCATACTTTCTGAGAATATAAGAAAAAGAGTTAAAGAAGAGTGTTATGAAACCATATTAGAGATATTCACTTGACACTGCATTAACATCTAGGATTCCTGAAATCAGAGGAATTAACCCCAGTATGGGTATTGTATGAGGAAGAGAAAGACAGTGTGCTTCACAGTTGTTTATATCATTTTGATAAACATGACTTCTTAACAACCACCAGTGAAATATGTTGATTGTTCCTTCAGTATCTCCTTTGGTGGCTTCTCTTCCTGCCTTTTTCTCTTATATTTTTGGATGTTCCACAGGGGCCCCTCCTCTCTCTCTCTCACTCCCACATTTCCATCTCCTATCAGTGAAGATTCCTAAATCGGCCTCACTTGCCTCTCCTCTTCCACCCAGTCTTACATCTCTCCTAAACACATTCTCAGAGGCTCCATCACTGTCTGAAACTTAGTCTTGCCAAAATGGAACTTTTTTCTTCTTGAAACCTCCTCTTAGCCTCTCTTCTCTATAACTGTTGATAACACCACTATTCTTCTGTAACTTACAGTCACAATCCTAGTGTAATTCTTCAATCTTCTTTCTCTTTGCTGATAAAACGTTCTGTGTCTTGGTAATCTCATCCTTGATTTTTTTTTTTTTGGTAACCAAGCAGAAATCAAGGCTTTCCATTTATCTTTTAGATATTTCTTTGTTTTGTGGAGTTATTTGTGTGTCTGCAAGAATAAACTTCTTGATGTGGTATATAGTAGTGTGATATTGCTGGGCCTCTGATTTCGTCATTCTAGTTAACCTTCTGTCGCGGTTATATCAGCTTCACTATTTAGAACAGTCCTTAAAACTCCCATTTCTCCAGGAATAAGTTCTTTATTTATTTATTTACTCATAACATCTCTTTACTTTGTCTTTAAATGGTTACACTTTGCCTTATCTTTGCTTTGCCTAATTTAAACTGTAAGGATTTTGGGCAAGTAATATGTTGTACAGTAAGGATCTCTTCCAAAGGGAGTAGCCGTGTTAGTCTAGTTCAGCAAAACAAACAAGGAATCTGGTGGTACTCTGACAAATTTGTGCATCTAATGAGCTTTCGTGGGAGAAAAATCCCACTTAGTGAGACTCTTGAAGAAACTTTTCAAGATCTTTAAATGTCAGAGAAAGTGGAATTTTCTCCCATGAAAGCTCTTGCAATAAATAAATTTGTTTAGTCTTTAAAAGTGCTGCCAGACTCCTTGTTTGTTTTAGTAAGGATCTGGTGTCTTTCAAATCCTTCTGTATGAATTTAACTCTACTTAACTGAATCATTTTGTAAGTCAGTGAAAATGCTCGTGTCAGGAAAATTAAGCACTTACTTAAGGGTTTGCAGGATATACCTTTTTAAAATAATGTGTAAATTCATGATGATACATAAATGTTTATTTTAATACTGATGAATACCTTCAGATTTCCCATCCCTCCTCTTCTTTTGAAACCAGATCTTGAGGAGGTTTGACGTGATCCCTGGAGGTCTTTCCAAGGTATCATTAATAAGTTGCAGGAAATTCTAGAGGTATTAGTAACAATACACCAACCTGCTTCACATTTTGTTCTCTTACCATTTAATTCTGGAATTTTTGGAAAAATGTACAACCTTCTTCCAGCCAGTTGGACCTCTCACCCACTTATTTGGTTTGGTTGCATGAGCTAAATATATCACTGCTGTTAACTGGGAAAAAAATGTTTGGAATTTGTATAATTCTCTTTCAGACCTTATGGAAGAACATCATCACATTTCATTTCAGTTCCTCCATTAGTTATTATCTTCTTGTTTATTGTTAAAAGGCTGCAACTGGCACTTCCTTGGGTGTCTCTAGTTCTAAAATTGTTATGAATTTGGGTTTCTTACATGCTATATGAGATAGGTTACTTCTGTGGACAAGAGCGATTATATAGTAGTTACTCTGCACCCTGATTCAGGGATTCTTTTAACATGGCAAAATATTGCTATGACTGTTACTGAAGGCCATGATGCCTGAAAATAGTAGCATAGTCATATCAATATTAATATATTAAATTAATGATCAGACCATACAACAATCATAAAAACACCATGTTTTTTGTCCTGTAGTCAACCTCCAAGTGCAAACTACTCTGAGATAGGCTAATCATTAAAGATGGATGAGATCAAGCCTATTCAAGCCAGTAAGGCTGTCGGTTTTCTAAGATACAGCTTCTGTCCCCTTAGTCACAATTTAGTATTATTTTGATAATTTATTGATCCCAAGGTGCACATCTTTATCTGCAACATCATTTTGAGTTTGGGTTTTTAAAGGCCCTGTTAATTCTTTTTGTATGTTGTTCTTAGGTTGAAAGACCTCCTTCTCAAACTTACACAGCATGCAGCTCAGACTATATGTCTACACTCAATACAAACCTGCGACAGTCTCATACTCCAGATCACCCGATTCAGCTCATGAGGCTCTGGCTTCAGAGCTAAAAAGAGCGGTGTAGATGTTCTGTCCCAGACTGGAGCCTGGGCTCTGAAACCCACACCCCTCATGGTTTTCAGAGCAGCTGGGGCCTTACAAGTCTTAGGTGGTTGACTCAGACTCCAAGGCACATTGCCACAGGTCTTTAGGGCAGTGTAGATCTGATCCTCCACAAACTTGCTTTCATCCCTAACCTTCACCTTAGACTTCATTTTTGGACACTGCTTCTAATTTCCATATGTATTGTTTAAGAGAAATATATATACCATTTTTAAAATAAAAAATTAAAATAATTTTTTCAAGAAAGATATTTGAAGAGAGCATTGCTCTTTCACCTTTGTGCTCTTTTAGCTTCTTCTCCATTCTCCGTCCATTCATTCCTTGCTGTAGCATACAGTAGTTAGATTTCAATTTCAGTTAAAACCTGTTGGTTTTAAGTGCCAGGACTCGTACATTATGACACTTCAAAAATAATACATAATACACTAGATGATCAGAAGGTAGGTCTTTCTTAAATTAGTGCAATGACTTAGGTAGGAAGCTTGGCTAGAGCTAAGAAAGCCAGAGGTGATAGAAGGAAGAAGAAAAAAAAACAAAGATGTGTAGAGACTGGCAGAAGTTGTATGGAGTCTTTAAAGTGAGGGTGAGATCTTGGTAGTATAAGAAACTAGCAAAGGGTTTGGAGAAGGGAACTGATAGCAACAGCTTTTTGGATAGATGGCCAATGGGAAGTATGGAGGCTGTCATGGTAGCTGAAGTAGGAGCTTACCAAGGCATGTCTGTACTGGGGATATAGTTTGTAGACTGGTAGAGCCCTGAGCAGATACAAATAAGGGGATCTGTATCCAACCTGCATCTGCAAGAAATGGTCTGCGGATATCCGTGTTGTATCCGTGGATGTGGATATAATGCGGATATCCACATATTTGCAGGTCTCTAGCTCTGTGCAGATAAAAACATGTGGATCTGTATCCGATCTGCATCCGTAAGAAATGGTCCTGGATATCCGTGTTGTATCCACGGATGTGGATATTAAAGCAGATATCTGTGGATTTGCAGAGCTCTATATATTGGACCAGTTTGCAGATGAAATGTTGTTCTTTGTTGTAGTCCATTATCTATGCCACCCTGATATTACTGAATAATTTTTTGTTAAACCCAAATAATCAAACATCTATTTTGTTTCATGTTTTGATTGATTTCTCAAAAAATGTATTTCTGTTTAATCAGTCAGAAGACTGTGTTGAGTCTTCAGGGATATCATAAAAACTGATGAAAGGTTCTCTGTTTTAGTGAAGGCCAACTATGACTTAGATTAATTTCATTAAAACAATAATTTAATTAAGTAGTGTTTTTCTTTCTTACCACTGGATTAATGTTTAATGTTTTACTCAGATAAGGCCATAATCCTCTTGAACTCTTCATATTCTCTATTCTCAGCTATCTCCACTTTTATCTGCAATAATTTGATATGATTCTCAAGGGGAAACAGAATGCTCTTTATCGATCTTGCACGGAAGGGACATTCAGTTATCTAACCTGCAGAGGTATTTCTGAGCCTCTCAATTACAATTTCTTTATAAATGGTTTGCTAATGATATTTCCGTTGCTCAGGTTAATATTGAGGCTGCCCTAGCAGGGACTAGAAAATAGAATGCTCTTTTATTTCTGGGGAAGTTATCTCACTTCCAACATGACCTACTATTGTGGTTCAGCCGTTCATGAGATAGTGCTGAGAAACTGTTGGATCTGTAGTTTCTGTTTGCTTCTTTCAGCTCCTATTTTGGAGCATAGCTGAGTTGATTTTGAAAGAAAATAAAAAGTGAAGGGTGCATGATGCATGGAGGTGCCGTGTGTCTCAAAGGGTGCTAGAGCAAAGTAGAGTAAATGTCGCCTCCTTTCCTGTGTGAATGAGGAAATGGAAAATGGGAACCAGAAGAAGGATGATATGGTTTGTATTTCAGAAGCACCAAGACATTCAATATTTCACATATCATACTTCCCTTCTTCCTTATTTAAGTTGCTCAGCCTATGAAAATGTGCTTAAGTTGGGGAGAACTGCAGTTTCCCAAACCTTCTGCTTTTGCTTAAGTGGTGAGCATAATCTGTTAATACTGTTCTTTCTAGTCCTATCAGACTGACACACACGGCTAGAGAAAACAGGATATGGGACTTCTGGAGGAGAACAGTAACAGATTGCAGAAGCTGTTATCACTTTCTAAGTTTGGGGCTGGTTATCAGGCCGGTTGCTGTCTTGTAAAATCAGTTCTCCTAAATGGCAATCTCATTTAAAATCAGATTATGATGGGCCATTGTGTGAATGGTTTAGGGAATATGGAGAAAAATAAGCTGTCCCTTGCTCCAGGAAGTGTACAGGATCATGAAGGTAAGGAAGAAAATAGGTTCATCGGCATACCTCATTTTATGTAAATTGTGACATATGGGGGAGATCGGCCAACTTGGAGTGGGGGAAGTAGGGAGTGCAGGTGAAACCACCCTAAATGACCACAACCCCTTGTCCCAAGCTCCCTATTGAACAGGGTGGGCCTCGTTGCCCCTAGTTATGATATTTGGGTCTTGACATGTAGTTGTTTGGGAAATCGTATAGAGGAAAATATGGCTTTTGAGCACTGTCACAGGTTCAGTCACATAAATAGACTCTTTCTCCTTTATCAGTTGCATTTTACCTAGCTACGAATCAGCTTTTTGATTTAAGAGAGTCACATCATTCCCCTTTCTGACAATGGTGATAGTGGCTCAATGGAAAAATGCTTCAGCAGCGGAGGTTTGTAAAGAGGCATTAGGACATCGTCTTCCGTATTTTTCTTCATATATCACTTACGTAGGTTTGATCAAGCATATCACACCCCTGGAAGTAGGCATCTTTGTTCTCATCCAGAACTGGATTACTTTGGAGTATTCTATATGTCCAGGTTGCACATATCCTTATCATGGTGCCACTTTGTAGGGATCTTAAGTATTTAGCCCTGTATATTGTGTATATTTTAGTTGGTTTTAATCTTAAAGACTTTAAAGGGTGGTCAAGCCTTAATTGACTTCATGGTATATGTCACAATACAGTTAATCAAGGCAGTAATTTTGTTACATGTGATATTACAGAGTGATGATTTTTTCAGTGTCCACATCTACATTGTCTAATGCACTGATGCAGAGCTTATTGAAATCAATGGGTGTCTTTCCAATGTCATCAGTAGACTTCAGATTGAGCCCTAAATAAAGACCAAATACCAATAACTGTCTTCTTTCTGATGGTTGTAGCCAAGGGAGGGACTTCAATAAGATCCCCCTCCCATCACTTGGTAAAAGAACATTTACACAGTTTACTGGTTTATTAAAATAAAAATTAAATATGTCAATTGATATTGATTCATCACAGCTGTTTTTCTCCTTGGCTTCCTCCATCATTTTGCTATTCCTCTCACCTTACATTCACTGTTATGTTTTGGATTTTTAAGAATTATTTTAAAAGCTTTTCTGGCTTACTTTTCCCGAACCAAGGGATTATTAGATTATAAACATACTGAGGGCTGGTATATTTTCTCTGTCACCCTGTAAAATCTGTGTGTGACACTTTTACCCTTGTAGCTGTGACAAAATGAAACACATCAAATAAAAAACCTTTTCCCCCTGAATTTGTGGAAAGCTTAAAAGAAGGTATTAGCTAAATGTATATATAAAATAATAACTTTGAAACAAACTGGCATAGTTGATTTTGAGTTAAAAGACACTAAAATTAAATATTTCTGACCTTAGTTAAAAGGATCAAACTCTATCTGTGAAGCTAACACTTGGATTTATGACTTAATTTCTCTGCACTGAATTCTTTTGGTGATACGGTAATTTCAAACAAAATGAGTTTTAAATAAAGATGTTATTAATAACTTTGTTACCTGGTTCTACATGAAGACCTGTGGTGAAGTATACAATTGAAAATTTTTTTGGGACCTAGTATAGATAAACACTTAAGCACTTGTGTAAACTTAAGCTTGTGAGTAGTGGCATTGAAGTCTTCTTGGTGTCTAGAAATCTCTTCATGAGATACTGTATCCAGTCTTCATCCCTGTCAAAGGAACTCCATCTGTCACAAGATCAGTGGGTCATTTTCTATAGTTAAAGATCCTGAAGTGTTTTTGCTGGGGTGGTAGCTTTCAGATGATAGTACCAACATACATTTTCATTAAAGGAGCACAACATTCCTAACCATTTCATTGCAAATGTGCCCTTCCAAAATACAAATTGCTAATGCTCAAAGTTTCACAGTGATTTTTGTGTATATCATGGGTCATCTGTAGCTCCTTCTTCCACTCCCTCCACCCTAGAGCTGCCCAGGCTATCTACTAGACCTCCTATCTTGAGTTCTTGCTCTTGACTGCTAGCACATCCACAACCTTCAATCAAGTGAACACTTCATCTTAGTTGTAGAAGGCCCTGAAACATTGAGAGAAATTGTCAGGAGCATTCTTTTCAAGCCCCTTGAACCACTACTTCTAACGTCCACCCACCCCCAGTCCCAACAAAGGGATTTGTAACACTCGTAAGAGTGTTGGGGTTAGATTGACCTGTGTTCTGTCTCTTCAAGGATTAGTAGTCTGTTGAGGAGCTCAAAGGAGACAGCTCTGGTTGCTCTGTGAAAGGACTTGAGCACCAACAGGGCTTGTGCAAGTTGTGTGGGGTTTTTATTGTTTGTTTGTTACTGTCGTTGGTCTTGGAATATAGCATGTAATGTCTGTGAGCAGGGAGGGGGCTTGGATATTCATCTATTTAGACTCTTGAGTGCTGAACAGGAAGGGTGGTATCTGGGAAAGTATTTAGTGCCTAAAACCAGATTTAGACAAATGAGTTCTGTGTTTTGGGTGCTGAAGACCCTCACTGTGATTTTGTTGAAGTTGTTCCACTCTAGATAAATAATTGAAGAGTGATTGCAGCTTGAGGACTTGGTCCGGCATCTGCTGTCTAGCAGGTGGTTCCCTAATCACTGGGGCTGCTGAGTCATTTCTAATGTCTTCCTTGCCCAGTGGCTGTTTAAGTATTTATCTATGGTCAAGTAGTTTCAACAGGAAAACCTGAGGGAGGCTGCATGAGAATATCTCATAGCTTAGTGGTGAGAGCCTTCTCTTGTGAAGTTGGAGACCCCTATTCAAATCTTTTCTGTCACTCTGTCTGGCACGGAGGAATTGAACCTGGGTCTCCCACTTCTTGAGTGAGTACTTAGCCACTGGGCTAAAAGTTAGGAGCTTGCCACTGATGGTGCTGATGCAAGCCTTGCTAGAATACTATTCCAGTTTTGGTGCCTATGATTCAAATAGTGTTTTGATAAATTGGAGCAGGTTCAGAAGAGAGTCATAGACAATAAAATGATTAGAAAATGTACCTTATACTGGTAAACTCAAGGAACTCACTCTATTTAGTTTAACAAAGAGAAGGTTAAGGGGTGACTTGATTGACTGTTTTACTACCTGGGGAGCAAATAATGGCACCCTCAGTCTAGTAGAGAAGGGTATAGCATGATCCAGTGGCCAGAAGTTGAAGCTAGTCAAATTTAGATTCAAAATAAGGCATGCATTTTTATTAGTGAGAATAATTAACCACTGGAACAATTTACCAAGGGTCCTGATGAATGCTCCATTGCTGACACTTGTAAGTCGAGTGGATTTTTCTCTAAAAGATCTGCTCGAGGAATTATGATGAGGAAGTTCTATGGCCTGTGTTATACAGGAGGTTGGCCTACGTGATCATGGTGGTTCCTTTTGGCCTTGAAATCCATGAATCTATGAAAAACAAACACTACTTTGGCTGTTTGATATGGAGTGAGGCAGGCACCTAACACATTACCAAAAAAATTTTATGTAGGTACCTAAACCAGGAGAGATGTTCCCATTAATGGATAGCTAGCAGCCTGGAATTCGGTGCCTGTCTCTGAGAAGTAGGTGGGCCTGAGCACATCAGTGTCTCGCATGGTTATTTTAGGCAGGGAGCCCTCTACCATGCTGGCTTTTAGATTATTAACTTGACTATATTCTTTGCATTCATTGTACAGGGAGTGTACATGTCTAACACCTTTGCGGATCATAGTGTTGTTCCTATGATATTCTAGGTTCCTCAGATTCCCTAACAGCTTGTTATGCTGTGCCTAAGTCGCTTCATGGATTCTACCAAATAGGTCTCCAAAGAAAGGGCCAGGTTACAAACCGTGTAATTAAATTGTTGAGCAATTATTGAAGCTAGTGGTGCAACTTCTGCAAGTAACTGGTCAACAGTGGGAGCAAGGGCCTCTCTAATTGTGGATTAAAGAGAATGATTCAGCTGACGGTTTCCAAATTTTGAGCACGTTTAAGTTTCTAACTGTATTTTTTTTGTTTTTAACTAGAAGATACCATTCATTTAAGGTTGTTAAACTGACTAACAATTTATTTGCAGATGTTAGATTGTACTTGCCCTGCTGCTGATTAATACAGTATAGTGGCTTACCCTCTGAAATATATCCATATTTTTTTCTTTTCTTCTTTTTTAGGTTATGCAACACAGATCTTTGAAGCTAATTTTTATGAAGATGAAACTGTTAGAAGCAGCACTCCATTTTGGAACCTACCTATTTTGAGAGCATCTGGGAATTTTCAAGGCATCTTCTGTCTGATCGCTATATATTTGCTTACTCTTAAATACTCAGAGGACAATGAGGTCTTTTTATTTTTTGTATATTTTTACATTATATAGTAAAGTTTCTTCCACCTCATTTTGTTCAATGGGAAAAACTTGAGCAAGACTTGAAGGTGCTTTTTATTGTACTAGATTTCCTTTATTTAGCCAAATATTTATGAAACTTCCACAGTACCTTTATTTTTATTTTGTTTTTCATTTGTAACTGAGACAGTATATTAACTTCAGCATATTTTTGCTGTTTTGGTTTGAACCTGGCTTTTCAAATGACAAAATATATAGTAATGCAAGGAATTAAATTATTTCAAGTTTTCAGAAAATGATTTGTATGCATCAGAAATATTTAACTGTACTAATATGAGGCATTGCATTAATTGTTGCATACACTTATTACCAAATGACTTGCACAAAGAATGTTTCAGATGCCGTGGGCCTAACCATAATAACCAGAAGTGTCCTGTGTGCAAACAAGATAATAAAGTTCATTTGTATGTAGATAACAAGCAGATGAACCTGCTTGCTGTTCTGGAAATAAGAACTGATCATAGTGAAAGCTGGAATGGATATTTTTGCTTGAAGAAAGGGAAGCTATGCAGCTTGATGTTTGGGTTGATAATAATGACTCTAGTAATGGCATCATACATACTGACTGGAGCCAAACATGGCCTATTGCTCGTACCATCGCCATTCCATTATGGAGTTTTTACTAGCCATTCAAACTTAATGGACAATGAAAGCCTTAGTGATATTAAAGACCACTACCAGCCTTCTAAAATTAATACTTCCTATATAAAGGATTATCCAAGCATTAAATTAATTATTGACACTATAGCTTCAAAGATTGAGTTTGTAACAAGACAACGTCCGGATTTAGAAGATCTGAAGAAACAAGAGCTGCATGTAAGTATAAACTAAATTCCCCCTGAAACTGTGTGTTTGTTTTTTGTTTCTTTATTTCAAGTATTCTGGGCCAGATACTCAGATGAGGTAAACCCACATAGCACAATTGAAACTGGTACGTTGGTTTATACCAGCTGAGAACCTGGAACACCAGCTGAAGACTTATCCCTATATATATATGTGTGTATATATAGGCAGTTGTCAATCCTCTGGCTCATGAGGTACAAGAGCGAATCGGGTGCCTGATGAATTCGCTTATGGCTGATGACCAGGATTCACGAGTGACACAGCTTGTTAAAAATTACACAGGTCCATGTGTTATCTGAGTTGAAGTTAAAGATTACAGCACTCTGCTTGCTTCCATCTTCTGGATTAAAGATACTTCATGTTCAGTTGAACCCCATGGCAGATAGTCCTTCCAAATTGAATGGGATTCTGCGCACTGCTCCTTGCTGTCTATATTGATGCTGAACGACTTCATATAATTTTTTCACATGTTGTGATATTGACATACATGGCGACCCTGCTTTTAGGAGTTATCTCAAATCTCACTTTACGAAATATTCTTATATGGTCTCCTCCCATTCTGCTGACATGACTGCACGATTACAGCTTTCTTGATAGTGGTTTCTAAGTACATCAGTCCCATACTCCAGCACCTCTGTTTGGTATTTTGTCTTCCCACTTTATACCTAGGCATTTTATTCAAAATAATTCAGAGGAATTAAATGTGCCAAAACACTTAACTGACAAATAAAAAGCAGCCTTTGCTAATAACTGATTGCTACTGTGCCAGAAATCTAGTAATTGGAGTTCCAATCACTCATGCAAATCTTGTATTTCAGAATTAAAAACTGGAAGTTAATTTGATCTGATTATTTTATCTTTGCCTAAATCAATGTTGCTAATTATTATTCTTTGCAAGCACATTTTAAGGGTTCCTTAAATTAATTTGTACTACAGATTCCAATAGGCTTGACAGAATTGTGCAATGCTTTTAGCATAAAAATAAGGCATGAGCTTCTGAGATGGTATAGCACTAACAGCTTCCACTGAAGTCAGTGGGCCAGTTTGGGAACTCTTTTCTTTTCAGTAAAGTCAAAAGTTAGATTTACTATAAGCAAAGACTGAGTAAAACTTGAGTTATGATTTCAGGATCTGGCTTAATGAAGGTTGGAGGTGCTCCGTATCAGTCTGGGTTGACCCATTATAACTACAGAGGAAGGTTTCTTTCCCTCCCCCCATATTGGTTTTATCTTCAGTCTTTTGTTTCATTAAAAAACCCAAAACAAAATATATTCTGCTATTGAGTGATACAGTGAAAATATGTTCAGTTTAATTCTTAAATCTTTCTGGACTCAGTTGTTTCTTTAGGCCTAAGCCAATCCCTAGTGAGATCAGTGGGAACCTTTCCATTTGTTTCCATTTGGACTGAATTTTAAAAGTGCTTGCAGGCATTGGGGTGGTACTGAAATACCCATTCTACATGGGGGCTGTGAAGAGGTATTGTATATCTCTTGCTTAAATGCTGTACTTAGGGGCACAAATTGCTGGGATTGATCATGTTTGCTTATGTATTCAGGAGGAAGTGTGTCTCCATTGTAGGGTTTACTGGGTGAAATTCTATGGCTTGTGTCATGCAGGAAGTTAGATTAGATGAACACGGTTATTCCTTACGGCCTTAAAATCTATAAGTGTATGAATATTCTCCCTTCACCATCTAGCTCTGCACCCTCTCTCCATCTTGTGCAGCTGTGAAGGATCTGACTTCATTCTGGTCAACAACAGAGTTTTCTCTCTACTGTGGAATTACAAAAAATTTTTTTTTTTTTTTTTAATTATGAGGATTGGAAGATGTATGTAGTGGTTACATTGTATTCACTAGTTACATTAAATTAGAAAGTGTCATTATAAAGTTTGTTGCTGTGTTGACTGAAATTATTATTCTTTATGTTGCAGATGTTTTCAGTAATTCCTAATAAATTCCTTCCAAATAGCAAGAATCCTTGTTGGTATGAAGAATACAGAGGGAATACTACCACAGATCCTTACACAACAAACTCATATGCACTGTATTCAAAGCGTTTTCGGACCATATTTGATTACCTCAGAAAGGTGTTTTGGAACCACTTGTTTTATTATAAGGACAAGCACTATCGGCTGCGTTGTCTTCCTTATTTCTACATAATAGGCCAGCCAAAATGTGGAACAACTGATCTTTATGACAGGCTCAGGTTACACCCTGATGTTAGATTCTCAGCAATTAAAGAACCGCACTGGTGGACGAGGAAGCGATTTGGTGAGTAAACTTATACTCTAGCATTTCTAAAGAACTGTAGCTACTAAAATGGAAGTGTAATTCCTCAAGGAGACGTGCCTTCTTCAAGTTATGAGTAACACCTCCATTAACTTTAGATGAACTGTTAGAGGAATATATTCAAGGAGGAGTGGAGAAACATCAGAAGACTGGAAGGCTTTGTCCACATGAGACTTTTATTTCGAAACAATGACTGTAGTTCTGAAATAAAAGTTGTCATGTCCTAACAATGTTTCTTTATTTCAAAATGATGGGACCCTGTCATTTCGAAATAATATCTGTCGTTTCGGAACAATGAAACTTCGCCTGAAAGCGAAGTGGCCGTTGTTTTGAAATGGTTGTTTTGACACAACTCCATTTGGACGTGTTATTTTGAAATAACGGTTATAACACTTTTGACCTTCTCGTTCCCAGTGTGCCATCCTTTTTGTATATTTTGGGTGGTGGCATGGCCCAGCGAGGGGGCAATGTTGCCACACCTCCCATGCTGCCCCCCTCCTGAAGCGAAATAGCAAGTCTTGTGTCCAGACATGCAATTTCGCTTTGAGGTTTTCCCTTATTCCGATTTAACACTTGCTTATTTTGATTTAAATTATTACAAAATAAGGATTTTATTTTGAAATAACTCATTTCAAAATAACAGTTTACATGTGAACATAGCCAAAAAGGGCAAATGTAGTATATAACTATAGAATGAAGAACAAGGATAACCCAGGAGATTACTAACAAGTTGTCTTAACTTTGATATCCAAGAAGATTGTGGAGTAAATAATCCAATCAATCAATTTGTAAGCACCTGGAAGAAAATGAGTAATAAGCAACAGTCAGCATGGATTTCTTAAGAACAAATCCTGTCAAATCAATCTAATATCCTTCTTAGCCAAGATTTATGGATGGGGGAAGCAGTAGGTATGATGTATCTTGGCTTTAATAAGCCTTTTGGTACTGTCTCACATACAAACTAGAGCAGCAGTTCTCAAACCATTGGGCAAGCTTCCCATGGGAGGCATGGGAGTGTGTCAATGGATACACAAGCTATGTGCTTTGTATTTAGGGTGTGGGAGAGTAGGAAAGATCTCTGGTTGTCTGCCCCAGGTGGCTGAGGTGTGTGCAGAAGGGCCATGCACATCTGGGAGAGGGGTAAAGAGGACAGCCAAGGACCCATCACCCTGGAGCTGACAGACAAAGCCTCACTGCTTGAGTTGTCTTTCCCCCTTCCCTTCTCAATTTTTCATGTGTCAGCAACAAGGTTGCACTTGTCAGGCTGGGGTGGCAGCAGCAATGCAGAAGTAAGGATGGCAATGGGGCGCTAAATGCTGGGAAAAATAATATTGACAAATGCCACTTTTCACAGATTGCTTCCCTTCTGTACTGCCGCTCGTGCTGCGCTGTCTTCACAATTGGGTGTCTGGCCAGATTCTGCTGCTCTTCACTCTGACTTTCGAGTGGGGTGGCAGTACGTAGGGAGAGGCAGAGGTGACATAAACAACTACAGACACAAAGAAGGGGGGCCTGATCAAATGAGAACCACTGAACTAGAGAAAGATAACCAGATGAACTTACAATAAGATGGGGGGCCAATTGGCTGGAAAACTGTACTCAGTAATTATCACTGGTTCACAGTCATGCTGGAAGGGCATATCGAATGGGACCTCACAGGGATCCCTCTTGGGTATGGTTCCATTCAGTATCTTGGATAAGGGCAAAGAGAGTACACTTACTTGAAGGAAAAAAAAAAAAAGTCCTATGGCACTTAGAGACTAACAAATTTATTTATTTCAGGAGCTTTCATGGGAGAAAATCCCACATCGTCACGCGCTTTTTTTTCCCCCAAAGTGTCTGACAAAGTGGGATTTTCTCCCATAAAAGCTCATGCAATAAATAAATTTGTTAGTCTTTAAGAGCCACAGGACTCCTTGTTTGTTTTACTGAACTAAACTAATACAGCTACCCCTTTGGAACTAAGCTTATAGTTTGCAGATGATATCAAACAGTGTGGGGTTGCGTACACATTTAAGGACAGGATTAGAATTCAAAATGATCTTGACTAACTGGAGAAATGATCTGAATTAAATGGGATGAAATTCAGTAAAGAGAGGTGCAAAGTACTACACTTAAGAAGGAATATTAACTGTGCGCATACCAGGTGGGAAGTGACTGCCTAGGAAGACGTACTTCAGAAAAGGATCTGGATCACAAACTGTTGGGAATAAATTAAAAAATCAGGGCTGTGTTAGCAGAAATGCTGCAAGCAAGACTAGAGAAGTCATTCTTCTCCTCTACTCAGCATTTATAAGGCCTCAGCTAAAGAATTATGTCCAGTCATGACCACACTTTGGGAATGATGTTGATGAGCTGGGGAAAGTCTAGAAAAGAGCAACAAAAAATGTTCAAAGGAAGTCTAGAAAACAACCTATGCCTGAAAAACTAGAGTGTATATAGTTTAGTCTGGAGAACAGACAACTGTTGGGTTAGGACATAAGTCTTCAAATAAACATTGTTATAAAGAAAAATGTGATAACTTGTTCTCCTAACCACTGAACACAAGATGGGAAGTAATGGGCTTAAATTGCAGCAAGGGAGATTGAGGTTACATATTGGAGAGAACTTCCGAAATATAAGGGCAATGAAGTACTGGAACAAATTACCAAAAGAGGTTGTGGAGTCTCTGCCATTGGAGGTTCTTAAGAAAAGTTTAGACAAGTGCTATCTAAACCAGAGCTTTTTAAACTGTGGCCTGTGGGCTGTATCCAGCCCGGAAAGCATTCTTATTGGGCCCGCAGGGAGCTGAGGCCAAGCTGGGGAGTTTTCACATCTCCCACCCTAAGCATGCTCAGATGTATGGCTCAGAATGGGAGCAGCCTGGCCAGAGAGTGACTCGGGATGCCCCTGCGGCTCCGGCCAGGTAAGGGGGAAGGAGCCCCAGGGGTTTTGGGGAGCTGGTGGGGAAGGGAACTGGGGATGTCAGGGAGTCAGCGGGGAAGGGGCTCCAGGGGTGTCAGGGGGCCAGTGAGGAAGGGGCCAGAGGGTGTCAGTGAGCCAGTGGGCAGGTGGGTCAGGGAAGGGGCCCAGGAGGTTGGGGAGCTGGCAAGGAAGGGGCCTGGGGATGTCAGGGAGCCTAGTTGAGAGTGGGAGGTTGGGGTGTCAGGCAGGTCGGGGAAGGACCCCGGGGGGTTCCGGAGCCAGCGGGCAGATTGAGGTAAGGGTCTGGGGGGGGTGTTGGGGAGCTGATGGGTGGGTTGGGGAAAGGGCCCAGGGCGTTGGGGAGCCAGTGTGTGGGCAAGTTGGGGAAGGGCCTGAAGGGTTGGGGAGCCAGTGCATGGGCAGGTTGGGGAAGGGGGCCAGGGATCACGGAGCTGGCAGGCAGGTTGGGGAAGAGGGCTGGGGAGCCAGCTGGTATTTAAGTAAAAGCACATTTGGCCCTCAGGTGAAAAAGTTTGGAGACCCCTGATCAAAACAATCCCTGACAGGTACTTAATTCTGCCACAGTACAGGGGTCAGGAACTAATGACCTATTAAGATCCCTTTCAGTCTTACGATCATAGAGTCATAGAAACATATTACTTAGTATGGTTTAAAAGCATATCCTTTTTCTGCTGAAATCTATCTTATTATTTTTGGCGGGTCTATGTCACTCTCGGGGAAACGCTTATATGCCTCTTTTAGATTTGTTTTCTTCTTTAAACTCCTTGGAAAAGTGTCCCTTAGTGAGCACATGGCAGAGCTTCATTTGTGAAGGAGCAGGTCATTGCAAAGTGGGTTCTGACTTTAATCATGCCTATTCTATAAAATTAAGATGACTTTATTTACGTCAATATAAAGGGTAGTCCTGGCCTAAATTTAAGCCAACTTTCTACTGAGTTGTTCTCAATGAAGTCCTCCTATAGTTAGGTCAATGTAAGTTACCTTGTGTTGACTAGACTTTGTAATGTAGATCAGACCATAGAAAAGCCCAGCTTTCCTGTTTCACTTCATTGTACCATTGGAGCTCCATCGGCAGTGAGCTAAAACAGAGGATAGACTTCTAAATTGATGCTACTGATGTAACAGGCTCAATAACATTGAGCAGAGCTAATAATCTTTGAGATATTTTGTTTGATGTTCATATGAATACCCAGTACTTTTTTTGGTCAAAAAAAAAAAAATCAGGTACTCATATCTTGATTGTAAATTTGAAAAATGCCTCACCCACCCCTCTTCTTCCTGAGTCACCTGCTTTTCTTCCATTGGTGTGCTCCTTTCCCCTGGCACCTCTACACCGCCTCCCAGTTGGGCAGTGGGGCTGGTAAAAAAGATGCTGGTACTCCATACCCCTGCGTACCATTACAAAAAAAGCATTGTATATACCACTGTTGGTGTATTTATATAAATATTCGTGAGTGAAGGCTGAATAAAACCTGAGTTCAGATTTCAGGGTTTGGCTGAGTAGAGATTGGTGATGCTCAGCATCTTCCTGGCTAGACTATGTGTGTATCTAGATAGCTATATCTGTTTACTTGCATGATATATGTGTGTTCAAGCAAAGCAAGGCAAGCAAAATTAATGAAATAAAAAATGAAGTAAACTAAAACTAATGAAATAAATTAAAGCAACTATTTAGATAGCTATCTTTTCCACATTAGCTTTTCTTGTCTGTTAATAAATTGAATACATTATTTATGGTATTATATTTAAATTTTTAAAATATGCTCACCAGATAAGTTTAAGTGCATGGTCATAATTTAGGAATCACACAGTACAGCACAAGTACAATGTCAACCTCATTTTCTCCACCAAATTAGACATAATAGAAAAGAAATAATTTCTTCCATTTCAGGAATCACTGGGCGAAATTCTGTGGGCTGTCTAAAGCAGAAAGTCAGAGTAGATGATCATAATGCATTCTTTCCTAGTCTTAAAAATCTATAAAAACCAAATTCATTCTTCACAGTCAGCCCCTAGGCAAAAGCCTGAAAATAAATGATAAGCCTTATATCATGACTTGATGGTTAATAGGCTTAAATTCCATCAGCTCAATAGATGAAGTGAATTTCAGATTCTGGTGCATTCCACTGGGAATGCATCCAGATGTTTAAATGTAGGGATTGTCAGCCAAAGCATCTCCACTTATTGTATCTGCCCCAATGGGGCATTGGACGAAATAGGGCCAAATTCAGAGGCGAAGTGTAAAGTTAGATTTCCCTACAATAACAAACTTTCTTGCAATCCCCTAGGTCGAAGTTGGTGCAGTTTACAACCAAGGAGCCAGAATATGTAAATCAAAGTAAGGCAAGAGCAGCTTCTCAGAGCTGGGCCTTACTAACCTGTTGGAGAAAGAAGTGGGAATGTGGAGTTTGGTGGAGGCTAAGGGGGAGTGATACATGAAGTGAATAGGGAAATGGGAAGAGAAGCAGGGACAAGTGGGGAGAGCCGACACAAAAAGAGAAAGAGCAGAGGGTAGTTAAGGCAGGAGTGTTGGTGACACTGAAAAATTGCTGGATGCAAGGTAAAGGTAGAGAAAAATGTAGTATGGGTATTACAATGTTTTGCAATGGGATTTTATTTTTATCAGTTCAATTTACCATTAATGTTAATTAGATATGCAAGTGAAAGGAGTTCATAAAGAAAACATTTCCCTCGAATATTTTAATTATTCTTCCCATCTTGTTTGAAAGTGTCTGTGAAAGCCTATCACACATAGGCAAAATAGTTGTCAAAGCAGGGAATTGCAGAAAGGTGCTGTTTACTTCAAATTTATAAGACAGTCAGTGTCGTTAATCTGCTGATTTTCTGATTTGTTAAGAGTGGGTGTAATTGACAAATTCAGCACCAGATTCTGCTGTTAGGTATAGCAGTGTAAATCCAAAGTGAAGAGACTACAGTTTACACTTGTGTAAGTGATCAGAATCTGGCCCTTTATGTTCATTTCAAAAGCTAAATTTAGAAGACAGTAAGTGTAAGTTATTCATTCTTGGGTTATACAACATAGCACTTTAAAATATTTCTTGTCAGCATGAATATATAGTTTAGTATTCCAGTGTCTTGAATCTCAGCTACATTGTAATTGGCATTTTTATCTTAATGTTGTGCTCCTTCTTTCGACTCTCTGCTGGTGTAAATGCTGTCGATTTATTGACGTCAGTGAAGCTCTGCTGACTTACACATATTGTGGATCTGGGTCTTGATTTTTATTTTCTAGCTTCTTGTCATTCATTGTGGTTTTGTTTTTAGGAATAATTCGTCTGAGGGATGGATTTCATGATCGCTATCCAGTGGAAGATTACCTTGATCTGTTTGACTTGGCTGCACATCAGATTCAGGGAGTGTTACAGAGTGATGCAACAAAAGGGCGCCGCAAGATGAACAACATAATCATTGGTACTGCAAATGTTGCCTATTAAAATATGTCAGTGGTACTAAATTTGTTATAGCATATTAACGGTAAGATAAGCTCAAAAGTGTTGTGTGTCATAAGTTAGCTGTGGCAGAGGGCCTCTGATGTCAGTTAAGTACCCCCTTTGCAGATAGGTGCATTATTTGTCTTCCTTTGGAGGCAGGTTGCTTTCATTTCACTAGATGGATCTTCTTTACCTGGCAAGATTGCAGAATTGGGTCCTATGAAATTCTGTCATCAAGGAAGTTGGCAGATATTCCTGCTATCTGTATTACAGTCTACAACACTTTCAGTAGTCGAGCACTTATTTCACTACTTTAAATTAGCAGTGTACACACTTGAGTACTTATCTCTAGCTAACAGTTTTTTCTAGACTTCATGTTTTTCCTGTAGTCTCAGTTCCTTTTTTGTTAAAGATACTTGGCTCTTGTTAAGTTTACAGGAAATGTTCTGAATTATTATCCTTATTTAATCAGTTTTTTATTACCTCAATAAAAAACAGTCTAGTCTACAGATAGTCTATGTGATGTATGAAAATCAGGTTTCCTGAGGATGCTGTGTTGTTAAACTTCAGGTTATTAAAAAGGGGAATTTAATTAAAACTATAAACATTTCTTTAATTTTATTGTGTAACCGTATTTTTAAATTCTAACAATCTTTGAATCATATCTTTATTAGGCAATGATTTTGTTTTTTAAAATAAAACAGCAGATCTGTAGAACAACTATAGAGCATTGGTTTTCAAACTTAAGGTCAGGACCCAGTACTGGGTTGGAGACCTTCAGGCACTGGGTTGCGGCACCCTCTTCTGCCGCTGCCAAAAGCCTGGAATGCATTGCTCAAAGATATAATTGTTGGGTCATGGCAATAAATTAGTTTTCTCAACTGGATCCTGAGAAAAAAGTTTGAAAACCACTAATACAGAGAATACTGCTGTTCTTGCTTCAAGCATTCTGAGCAGAACTTATTTATGATCATTAATATGATAAATTAATAAGAATGTTTTATGAAAACGTGGCATGATTTTGTTCCATTAATCTCAGGATAAGGACATTGTAAATTAATTCTTTAATGAAAGTAGGTAGTTTAATCATTGTGTATGTGCTTAAATTCTATATAAAAATTGGTATATTTTTGGTTGTGCTACAGTGGATATAACAATGATTAGTTCATCATGTGTTGAACAGGATACCCTCTTTACAGATATTAAATCCATACCATGTGTAAAGAGACACTGTCAAATTGGTAGAAGTTAAAGTCTTTTTCCTTTTAGTTCTTCACAGTCAGCCTGTTTTTAAAAAGGTTTGACTCCCGAGCACAGGCCATTCTAAACTATTTTAAAAGGGATAGCCTTGTTAGTCTAGTCCAGTGAAAAAACAACAAGGAGTTGTGTGGCACTTTAAGACTAACAGATTTATTTTTTGCATGAGCTTTCGTGGGAGAAGATCCCACTTCCTCAGATGCTTCGAAGATGGGTGAACTTACAGAAAGGAATGAAACTAAATGCAAGGGGGTGTAAAACATAGGATCAGGTCATAAAGTAACAGCAAATCAGAGCAGTTTACAGGCTCAAACCATGGGAAGCCTGAAGTCAAATTACCCTTTGTAATGGGAAAAGAACCCCTAGTCTCGATTCAGTCCTGCTTTCACAGAATTTAGCTTGCATATTAATTCGAGTTCAGCTGCTCTGATTTGCTGTTACTTTATGACCTGATCCTATGTTTAGTTAGTCTTAAAGTGCCACACAACTCCTTGTTGTTTTTTTCATTCTAAACTAACCACACTAAAAACAGCATCTTGATCTTGATCTTGACTCTCCTGTATGTGTAAACTGAGAGCAAATATGCGAAAGTAAACATTACGTGGGCCAAATCCACAGTCAGGGTAAGGTATAGATTCCACCATTCTTGTTGTAGGTAAAGGTGGCAGAATTTGGTCCCGTATGGACTGTTGCACAGAGGAGTTCTAAAGGAGTATCTTAATTATTCAGTCCGCATGCTTCCGTCTGTGGGAGAGCTTACTGGCTAGATAAATGAAAGGTTACAGATTATTTTCAGAGACTCTCTGTAACTGTTATCGTAGTCTCTGTAGCTGCTGTCGACTGCTGCTTTAGCAGATAGATTCAAGAATATGTGGACTCTTGCCCTGGACAGCTGCTTGCCCCTCAGATATTTCTCTGCAATAGGATGGATGGAACCTACTCTCTGTCTGAATTCCTGCCTTCTTCCCACACAAGAGAACACCCTGGTTCCAGCACATCTGCAGGCTACCTAACAAAACTCTTAAATTGGCTGGAGCTATGGAGCATATTCTCTGGTATAAATTGGTGTAATTCCATAAACTTCCATGGAGCTGTGCCAGTTAGGATAGTCACATAACTCGTGTGTCTGAAAGCGTTGCTCTTATTCAGGTCATGCAAGATTTGTGTCCAACATATGCCTTCATATATATTTATAGCACTGCATCTTGTTCATTATACCAGTAGTTCAAATATAGACTCTCACCCCTCTTTTGGTGTGGTGATTTTGCTCAGAAAAACTGAGTTGTAAAGCTGCATTTAGTCTTTTGAGGTTCCGCTTTACCCAGCTTTGGAGCTGAACTGACTAAAATAATGTGTCCTATGACTTGCTCAAGGCCATGCAATGTTCTTGATAATTGATTTGGAATGATAAGCCAAAGATCCTTTCGACTTCCAGTCTTAGACTGTAAAGCCCCACTTTCTCCTTTCAACAGTGACAAAGAGTATATCTGTAAATCATTCAGTTTTCTCATGACTTCCAGGGCCTTTTAGTGAACAGAATTGCTTACTTAATATTAAGGCTTTGACAAATTTTTATTTTAATTTAAAAACTCTATGGTATTTTTCCAAAATGAGGATTCAAACAGAAAGGAGTCCCCCCTCCAGATCTGAGAATAAGGATATATTTGCATATAGAGACCTATATGTGTTTAAACCACAAACAGAACAGTCAATTTCAAGATTTGTTTTCTCATCCCTTGAAATGGCTGAAAAACTCATTTACAGAAATTAGTGCCTCCCACACTGGCAAAAAGAAAAACTTTGCAAGAGGCTAAAGGATATCTTTTTGAAGCAATCAGCAGGATTAAGATCCATATTTCATAAATTGTGGTGTTTTCAACAGAAGGAAAGAGATTGTATAGTTTATTAAAACAAACAAGGAGTCCAGTGGCACTTAAAGACTAACAAATATAGTTTAAAAGTAAAAGAGGAGTTGAGTATGTTGCACTGTTGGTTAGATTCTGCTATTTCTTACTCAGATCGATTAGTTACTGAGTAGCAACCTACTCCAGGAGTAGTCCTAGTGAAAGAAATAGGCTAGTTTCAGAGTAAGGTTCTTCTCAATCTAAATGTATCTGATTCTAGTTCTTAACTAACAAATTTATTTATTGTTTGAGCTGCAAAGCATCTGACAAAGTGGGATTTTTTTTCCCATGAAAGCTCATGTGATAAATAAATTTATTAGTTTTTAAAGTGCCACAGGACTTCTTGTTTGTTTGGCTGAACTAGACTAACACAGCTACCCCTTTGGAACTAGTCCTTAACTATTATTCCTCGTGAAATTCATTTATTTTATCATCCTTTTAAGTGCATATCTGTACTTGAGACCATGGGACGTTACGTTATTGTACAGTATCTGTTATGGTGGGTAATAAAATTCTGATGATAACTCATAATGAGCCAGAAAAAGAAAAGATTCAGTGCACTGTATCATAGTCAACTTGACTGGTGCTTTTTTTCCTACATTGCCTGTGTAGCTCTCAGTTCCTCAGTTCATGTTGTAAGCAATAGCAACATTGATCATCTGTAGTGGTTCTTTATATCTGATCATCAGGATGGCCAGTTACAAATGGTGTCATTCACTTAGCAGGAGTGTCAAACTTATTTGCTATGGCAGGCCAGATTTGACTTAAATGTACTTCAAGTGGGCCTTATATACCATAAATCAAAATATTATGCCACTATTGTGGCGTGCTGTGTATGTGAAACTGTGCCCCACAATGCCTCTCTCTCTCTTTCTTTCTCTCTGTTAGGGAGAGAGTGTGGTCTTGCAGTGCTCAGTCTTGCCTACCCAGCACTTGGTGATGTTGCGAGACCTGACACATGTGGAATTGCAGGGTGCTGGGTTATGTAAGACCGTTCTCTTTGTGTGCGTGCATGTGCGTGTGTGTGTGAGGGAGAGTGTGGTCTAATGGTTTGCAGTCATGGGCCAGATGGAAGACATTTGTGGGCCACTTTTGGCTCATGGACCTCATGTTTGACATCCCCAAATTAGTGCTTAGCTCCCTCAAATGAGTGGAGTGTTAAAAAGCTGCTCTCAGAAAGTATCTTAAAGATGAGACAAGGTGGAATAGAAGGTCTTTATGGGATATAACATCTTCCTGTTTCACTGGTAGGCAAATTCTTTGGAAATGACTCTGTTACCACTAGAGTACAGATTCTGTGAATTATATAATTGGTCACAACCTTCTTAGGTTAAATATGTTGGCATATTTATCAGTCATTGTCAGAAGTAAAGTGTAATGACGAGCCATTCAAGTGTGATTATAAAAGTGGCTTTAACTGTAACTACATTTGAACAGTAAGAGTGTCCCAATTCCGCAGAAATACGAGTCAAATCTTCAGCCAGTGTAAGTCTGTCAATGTTGATAGAGTAAGGCTGATTTATATCAACTTGGTATATGAAAAAATAAATTTAGTCACTGATACTCATTGTAAATGCTTGTCATTTCTAGGAGAGGCCAGTGCTTCTACCATGTGGGATAACAACGCCTGGCTTTTCTTCTATGAAAACAGTACTGATGGAGAACCTCCATTTTTAATCCAGGATTTTATCCAGGCTTTCCAGCCCCATGCCAAGCTTATCGTCATGTTGAGGGATCCTGTTGAAAGGTTAGCAATAAAGCAATGTGCTCCTTATGTGTGGAATTATTTCTCAGTAGAAGCTAGGTCTTAAAAGTTGTAACAAATGTACTTATAATATTTGTCTGCCTGAGAGCTGGTTCTTTTCTTGTATACATGTTAATATTTGAAAACCCCTGCAGCTTTATTAATTTGTAATTGACTTTAGGTTTTGTAAATATTTATGGTGTCAGTCCAAGTGTTTTGGAATTTTCAATTTTAATAAAATTGGAAAAGAAAAAATAACTGGCACCATATAGTCCTCTAATTCAAATTAGACTTTTCTCTCTGGAGAAGCAGAATATTTAAAATTTTCCAGAAGGGTAGCCGTGTTATTCTGTTATACAGTAAAAACAACGAGAGTCCTGTGACACCTTAAAAACTAAGGTTGGAACCCACAAAAGCTTATGCCTGAAGAAATCTGTTAGTCTTTAAGGAGCCAAAGGACTCTTGTTGTTTTCAGTATTTAAAAGGAAGATTGAGAATGGCCCCTAAACAAGAAAATTGTACATGTTTCTTATCTGTTTGTTTTTAATAACTTGGGAAGACTTGGTACAATATCAAGCTAAAAGTGCTCTAGACATTTTAACTTCCACAGGCAACACCTATGTAACAGGTCATGGTGACTTTTGGCAGTGATATGTGATTGTACTTTTACACAGATAAACTGTTTTTGAATTATTTTGCCGGTGCACTAGACAGAAGTGTGGTTTTTTTTTCTTCCCCATTTATGATTCAGCTATTCCCTGGGCACCTGTGCTGTAACAGCCTGTTGGTAGAATAGGATTTCTATGAACTGTGCTTCTGTAGCAAAAGCGAAGGACAGAGGCTCCATGGATCAGACTGAAGCTGTGCAGAATGACCTTTTTGCTAGCAGTCCCTCCACGGCAGTAACACATTTTGTCAAATACACAGTTCCAGGGCAATTCAACTACCTGCAGACTAGGACTTCACGATCCTTCAAGGACAGATCTCAAGCAAAAGGTGCCTCAGGTTCACAGGAAGGTGGTGAGGGGACCTGAGAAGTTAGTGGAAGACTAGACAGTAGATACTGGTGTTCTAGGTAGTACAGAGTTTGGACCAGAGTTTCCCATCTATGGACTGGCATGTGACTGTGGGCCATGTGCCTCTGGGCACTCTCTGATGCCACATACAAGTGCTGAGGATCCACAGAGGTGTTCGTTCTCCATTTCTGTAGCATTGGAGATCTTCGGACTTCAGTTTGCCCTTTGTAATGATTTAGACCCCTCTGGCCCAATATATAGAGTCAAAATAAGACAATATCTCAATAACTGCAAGAATGGGTGGGAGGAAGGGGACTTACATTATTCTTTATCCAGGTGTTACACGCCCTAGGAAGGTCTTCATGGGTCCCAGTGTGCTATGCCTCACTACCTGGGCTCGCTCACATAAAAGGGATTTACTAGACTGATGAGGGCCCACAAACATGTTTCCATGGAGGGAGGACTCAGTTCCTGCTTACCTAAGTGGGGTGACGGAAATGGTAGAAGAGAGGAAGAGGGAGTGTGTCTGTAGACACCCTTGCACATGTCACCCCAGAAAACGCATAATAGGATGGCAACAGCATGCTGTCCCTCTGTGTGTTGGCAGAGCCCCCCAACACAACAGGATGCAGAATGAATCACCCATTAAAATGGATGCAGCAGCTCTCCTGTTTGAGAGTAGAACTATTGTTAAGGGCTGTCTGTAGACGCTGGCACTGATGGTACTTGGGGTCACATTTTCAGGATTTAAGAAACATAAAGTGAGATCATCAGCTGGTGTCATCACATAACTCTTGAGCTGAGACTCTGTAAGGACTCATCCAGCACACACTGAACCAGTCGGAAGACTGCCATTGACTTCAGTTGGTTTTGGATTGGCTCCATAGGGTATGTTTACAGTGCAATAAAAACCTGCATCTGGCCTGTGTCAGCTGTCTCAGGCTCACAGAGCTTGGGTTTAAGATGCTGTTTAATTGTGAACCTGAGCCTGAATGTCTACATCACAATTAAACAGTCCCAAAGCCAGGCGGGTAGCCGTGTTAGTCTGTGTATAGAAGAAACACCAGGAGTCCTATGGCACCTTACAGGCTGACAGATTTCTTCAGGCATACGCTTTCATGGCCTCCAATGCACTTTGTCAGCTACAGTGGGTTGGAGCCCATGGAAGCTTATTGCTGAAGACTGGTAGCCTTTAAGGTGCCACCAGCTTCACTATTTTTATTTTATTTCAGTTTATTCAACAAGTTGAGTTCAGTGACTAGTTCATTCAAAGTTAGGAAACCAATTGGGAGCTGAAAAAGCAGGAAAGCTTGTTTTCTTCTTCCAAAATATGAATAAAAAATAGTTGGGAAAGAATGATAACTACTAGTTGTAACATCTTGAAGGACATAGTAATCAGAACAGTCAGTTAAGTTCACTAGCCATCAATAATACAATGTCTGTGTAATACATCAGTTAATTTGCAGTTCATGCAAAATATGTTTTAATAAACTTTTAGATTTTTTCTTATGTATCCATCACTTTTATGGTAGTTTTTTAAAAACAAAAACCTAAAATGCTGCTCTTTTGCATATTTAATTTGAGTTTCCATCTAACTAGAACTTGATACAAATCTCAAATGAAAAATTAATCACATTCTAGCAAATAAAGAATGATCATTTGCCATTTTATATGGTAGGAATAGTATAAAAGTTAGGAATTTGAATGAATAAACAGTATAATTACTTAAAGAAATGTATACAGATTTAGGGTATCCTCCTACTTAGTGAAATGAAGCATCGAAGCATAAAGTTTATTGGTAGTAGCAAATCAGCATGTTTTAATGGTATCACCAATGAGAATCAAACTATTTTTAATAAAAAACAACAAGGAGTTGTGTGGCACTTTAAGACTAACAGATTTATTTTTTGCATGAGCGTTCATGGGAGAAGATCCCACTTCCTCAGATGCTTCGAAGATGGGTGAACTTACAGAAAGGAATGAAAAACAACAAGTGCAAATGCAAGACATGATTTAAATCATGGTTTCCTACTTGTTGATTTGATATTGTGATTAGAGTCAGTGATTTCAATTGCTTTGATTTACACCAATCCACATATTATTCATATTTAATAGTATGTCCTATGCAGGTGCTCTGAATGTGTTCCGTTATAATAAAACATGTCCTTGCTACTTGCACTGCTGGAGAGTAGTGGGAGCTGGCACTGAAATATTTAATCAAGGAGCACCACATCAGGTCTACCCCAATCAGTGGCATCACAGGCGCTGGGCACAGGAGGGCATGTGCCCAGAGTCCCAGTGCCAGTGCCCCGCAGTGGTGGCAGCCTGATCCAGCCCCAGCCCAAGCCAGGGATCTGGGGCTGGGCCACCCGCAGCGGCAGCTGCCTTACCATGCCCCATCCCTGTCCAGGAATCTGGGGCCAGGTTGCAGGCTGGCTGTGGCAGGAGCCTGATCGGGGCCCTGCCCGGGGCCCTGGGACCATATCGGTAGAGCCCTGCAAATCCGCAGATATCCGCCTTATATCTGCATCCGTGGATACAACATAGATATCCATGGACCATTTCTTGTGGATGCAGATCGGATACGGATGCACATGTTTTTATCTGCACAGAGCTAGAGTCCTGCAAATATGCAGATATCCGCATTATATCCGCATCCGCGGATACAATACAGATATCCGTGGGCCATTTCTTGCGGATGCAGGTCGGATACGGATCCACTTATTTGTATCTGTGCAGGGCTCTACAGTTCGGGCTGGGGCATCAAATCAGACCCTAGGTCTTTTTCTGGGGCAGTGTTTCTCCTGCACTTGGTGTTGGCATATCCAGTCAGATTTCATTCTGTCAGGGGCATGGCATCTGCTGTTGTTTCTCCTTGACTAGATTTCCTGACATCAGGCCTTGGTAGGTCAGGAACTGCTGGGGTGGTCCATCTCTCTTTCTCAGTGGTAGAGGGCCAGGCCAGCTCTTCCTATTCTCTCTGTCAGGAAGTGCACTTCTCACCTGTTAAATGTGCTTCCTAACCTTAGGGCTTAAGAGATGGTAACTTTATCCAAGACTTCTGGTTTAAGCACCTCCCTAATATAATTTAGCCAGCAATTCTCAGATTACTTTAGCTACCCTCTGTAATATGGGTCTTTTCACTTTACCAATTCTAGTACATTAATATGTGAGCTAAAAAGTTAGCTGTATTTCTCTAATTCTTTACTGACGTGAGACTAGATTCTCTATTTTTGGGATTTCATTTGATCTCTTTGGTCTGTGCTTCTCTGGAAATCATAGCAGTAAATTTAACGTTGGCATAAATGGGTGCAACTCTCATTGCTTTACATTGTGCTGATGGTTAGAGTCTTATGGTTAGAGCCTGCAAGTACAGAATTCATTACATATTTTACGGTTAGATTCTGCTGGTACAGAATGCTTTCTGGAGTGTGTTGGTGCAGGCACAGTTATGGGAAAGGTGTGGCCAGGCTTGTCATGCATTGAAGCTATTCCCCAGATGCTGCAGTGCTCAAAAGGACTGTGGAAAGCGAGTACAATTTAGGGCAGGTCTCAGCACAAGTTCCCCCATACCTTCTCCTTCGGCTAACATAGTGGTGAATTTGGTTCTGTATAGTCACTCTGTGTTTAGGCCCCAATCTTGCTTCCTCTGAAGTCAATGGCAAAACTCCCAGTGACATTGGTGTAGAATCCCAGTGTAACTGAAGGCAGAAACACTCCCACTAGTTTCAGTAGGAGTTGCACCTGCTTATGTCATTGTTTTTGTTCAATAATCCTTTAATGGTGACATCACAGGCATGGCCACTGGATTATGAATCAGAATAATGACTTCAAGTGAGCAACAAATACTGAGAGCAACTGAAATGCTGATCAACAATGATTTTATTTTTATATAGGTGGCATTAGAATTGCAAAACAGATAGAGAGAAAGGCAGACAATGTAGGCAGCTGAGAGGACAGAGGGATTTCTCCAAACAGACTGCTTTCCACAAGGTGTCAGCAGCTCTTTAAAATAATGTTATCTGAATTGGATGATTAGAACAAATAATCAGAAAAATGAAAACTTTTAAGCAAACAGCAGTTATGGCTTATATTGAAAATGCTTCTTCCTGGCCCTGTTCTCCTCCTAGTGCCTGTTTTCTCTCATGCCCAGAATGACAAGAGCTGTCAGGCTGAACCTATCATCTGAGACAAATGCTGCCAGCCTGATCCTCATTTATGGCTTTGTTAATGTGCCATTAGCAAACAGCAGTCTTCATGTGCACATGTGTTGCTGCAAGGGGAAGATATTGCTGTGGGCTTAATGCCTTCCACATTTAATTGAAATGTGCTACATCCATCCCTTAGTTTCTTCCCCATCTTTTTTTCATAGCCTGTGCTCTGCAGCCAGATCTTCCACATACACCAGAACAGATAGTTGCCTAAGGTAGCAAAGTATTGAGGGCAGCCAAATTCTTAGTGGTTTTTTTTTATTGTCAGTAAATAGGGACTTAGAGAGGCATGCATTTCCCTGCCTGTTTTCTCAACCAATCACCAAGATCTGATGTGTTCCACTCTGATTCAAGTTATTTTAGAAAATTACTGCACTTCTCTTTTATTTGGTTTTTTTTTTTAAATCAAATTGTACTAATCAGTTTATTTAGGGGCAGCTTGTGACCTGAACCCTCCAGAGCTGCATGGATGGTTGTGAGAGAGTAAGATTCCCCCACCCAGATGCATATTCATAATTTTCCTACAATTCATCTGACATTTGGCAACTCACCTGTTGTTTCTCTCCTCACCTGTGCAGATAGATGGGAAATATGCAGCATGTTTCTTCTCTCCCTTGGGTGCTAGGAGATGGAATTGAGCCGGCAGCAGTCATCTCAGGATGAACAGTAGAATATTCCCAGTAGACGCACGTTCCCTTCATTTCTTCCTGCGTTAGAATCTGCTCAACTGATTTCTTAAAAGAGAACTGGTCTTTCCACTGCTAGACTGGAGTAATGTGCTTGAGAAACATACAGTTCAGAATAGTGTTTACTTTTAACTATGGCCTTCTCCTTAAAGAGAAGAATAATTTTGAAGTAGAGAGACTGAGGGGCTTGATAATTTAAAAGATACTTCCTATAAGCAAAAACCACAGAACACAATTAAAACCATGAGAAATTTTGCAAGCAGTCCTTAAATGGGTCATTGAGATGGGTCTGTGACTGTGCAAATCATAGAAATGTAAGGCCAGAAGTGACCTAAAGAGGTCACTTAATGCATTGCACTGTGTCAAGACAGTAAAGCATGCTGAGGCCACTCCTGTCTGTGTGTCTAACCTGTTCTTAAAAGCCTCCAAGAGGCATTTCGCAGCTTCCTTAGGTAACCTGTTTCAGTGGTGAGCTATCCTTACAGTTTTGGAAGTTTTCCTAATATCTAAATTAGATCTCCCTTGCTGAAAACTAAGCTGATTACTTCTTGTCTGACCTGCAGAGGAGATGGACAACAATTAATCCCAGTCCTTCCTATAAGAGCCTTTTACACCTGAAGATATTACATCCATTCTCCATCTTCACTTCTCTCTAGACTAAACAAGCTCACTTCTTTCACGTTTTCATCGTAGGTCAAATTTTCTTGAATTTTATTGCTCTCCTCTGGACCCTTGTTAATTTGTCTGTGTCTTGCTTAAATACAGTGCCCAAATCTAAACACTCGAGCTATAGCCTCATTAGTGCTGACTAAAGTGGAACATTTATTTCCTGTGGTTTACGTGGAGCAGTCCTGTTTATACAACACAGAATGACATTTGCCTTTTTGGCAACAGCATCACAATGACTTCTTTTCAATTTGTCACCCATTAAAAACCGCTTTTCTCTAGTAACTCTGCTTAATTATCTTGCATGTTGCCAAGTTCCAAAGGGGTAGCCATGTTAGTCTAGTTCAGTAAAACAAACAAGGAGTCTTGTGGCACTTTTAAAGACTAACAAATGTATTTATTACAGGAGCTTTTGTGGGAGAAAATCCCACTTTGTCAGATGCTTGGACTAAGCGATTGATCAAGTGGGAATTTCTCCCACAAAAGCTCATGAAGTAAATTTCCAGAGGGATAGCCTTGTTAGTCTGGTACAGCAAAAACAACAAGAGACCTGTGGCACCTTAAAGACTAACAGATTTCTTTGGGCATCTGACAAAGTGGATTGGAGCCCACAAAAGCTTATGCCCGAAGAAATCTGTTGGCTTTTAAGGTGCCACAGGATTCTGTTGTTCATGCAATAAATAAATTTGTTAGTCTTTAAGTGCCACAGGACTCCTTGTTTGTTCTGCTTAATTAGTCATACTCCATGTTGTATTTGTGCTTTGATTTTTCCTTCCTAAGTGCAAAACTTTACTCTTGTCTTTACTGAATTTTATCTCATTGATTTCAGATTAATTCTCCAGTTTATCAAGATCATTTTCTGTCTCATAGAATAATAGAAGATAAAGGTTGGAAAGGACCTCAGGAAGTCATCTAGGTTAACCCCTACCCAAAGCAGGATCCAATCCCAACTAAATTATCCCACTCAGGGCTTTGTCAAACTGCACTTTAAACACCTCTAAATGGAGATTCCATCATCTCCTTAGGTAACCCATTCCAGTGCTTCACCACACGCCAGATTAAAACATTTTTCTTAATATTGAACCTAGACCTCCCCCACAGCAATTCGAAGCCATTGCTTCTAGCTTTGTCATGTACTGCCACTGAAAACGTCCTAATTCTGTTCTCGCTGGAACTGTCTTTGGCTAGCTAAAAGGCTGCTATCAAATCCCTTCTCACTTTTCTTTCCTGCAGGCTAAACAAGCCTAGTTCCCTCAGCTGTTCCTCATCAGTTATGTGCTCCAGCTCCCTAATCATCTTTGTTGCCTTCTGGTCTCTTTCCACTTTGTCCACGTCTTTTCTGTAGTGGGGGGCCTAAAGCAGTTCTCCAAATGAGGCTTCACCAGTGCCAAATAGACAGGAGTAATCACTCCCCTTGAGCTGCTGGCAGTGCTTCTGCTAATGCAGACCCATATGTCATTAGCCTTCTTGGTAATTAGAGCACAGTATTGACTCATATCTAGCGTCTCGTTTACTGGAACCCTGAGGACTTTTTCTGCAGAACTGCTGTTTAGTCAGTCAGTTCCCGGTCTGTAGCAGTGCATGGGACCCTTCCATCCTCAGGGCAGGACTCTTCACTTGGCCATGCTGAACCTCATCAGATTTCTTTTGGCCGAGTCCTCTAATTTGTCTAGGTTACTCTGTACCCTATCCCTACCCTCCAGTGTATCTACCCCTTCTCTCAGTTCAGTGTGGTCTGCAAATGTGCTAAGGGTGCAGTCCACCTCATCCTCCGGCTAATTGATGAAACTGAATAGAACTGACCCTGGGGGCACTCCACTTGTTACCTTGACACGGAGTCGTTGATCATTACCCATTGTTCCCTGTGATCTAGCCAGCTTTCTGTCCACCTTACAGTCCACTCATCTAAGCCATGCATCTTTAACTTGCTGATAAGAATATTGTGGGGCAATATCTCCTGTTACTTTGCTGAAAACTGGTAACTTCAGCAACACACATGAACGAGTCTTCTTTTATCACATAAACAGAAAGAGGCAAGTAATGTAACTCCAGTCCCCAACCTCTTCTGCAGATATACTGAGAGGAATCAATGCACATTTGAAATTTTGCCAAGGAGCAGAAATGAAAGAGCAACAAGCTCTGCCCGTCTACCAGTTAAATTTTCCAAACAAGATCAATCATTTCTCCTTGGAAATTGAAATTGTCTGCAATCTGCTAACAGAATTGTTGGCCTGGGAGGTGGCCAAAAGTTCATAAGCATACAGGACAGGGATCTTACTTGGGTTTCTGGTGACTGACAGCTACAGGTTGTCTTTTGTTTGCCTGTTATTCTGAAGTGAATACAAATCATGTCCTTCCTCCTGACATTGCTAGCTAAGGATCTGATTGTGCAAGCCTTATCCATGTTGATGAACATCTGTTTAGGTGAGCATTGGATATGTGTGTCTACAATGCAGCAAGTTGAGAACCTGCCAGCCCAGACTGGCAGACCTGCACTAGCTCTCCATGAGCTAGGAGGCTAAACATAGCAATGTGGAGATTGAGGTATGGCCAGTGACTTGGGCTAGCCAATGGAGTTGTGTGGGCTTGCACTCAGGGGACTAGCTTGAGCTACTGCCCGTGCTACATCTACTTTTTAATTTTAGTACGCTAGCTCAGGCGGACCAAGCCCGAGTCTGTCTTGGGCTGGGAGTCATGTTACCACCAGCAGTGTGGGCAATCTCTTTGATAGCAATAGGCTACTTGCATGAGTCCATCTTCACTGATGTGAGAAAGGGTTTCACAGACCCTTTGTGTCTCGTCGTCATGCTCTCAACAGTTTTCAGTGATGTGTTTTGAATTTGTACAAATGAAATTAGAAAAACACATAAAAGTTCAAAAATAGTGTCTGCCTATATAACACTCTATCCTTTTATTCCTTAAGCCTCTTTCTCCTCTCCTCAGACTGGCCCTTTCATTTACCCTCTATTTTTGTCTTTCCATTTTTTAGATGAGCTGGAATTCCATAAACTTACATAGTAATAAATGCCCTGATCCACCAAACCACTGAAGAACATGCTTGACTCCAGGAGAACTGCTTCCATGCTTATTACCTTGGGGAACCAGTGCCTAACCTCTCTAAATAAAAAGTAGGATTTTAAAGGTTCTGTGGAAATTGTAGTAGAACGTGAGAGCCTAAGACATACGGCTAATATAAGAAGCCAGAGATGAGCCCAAGGCCTGTTATCTTAGCCTTATGTCTTGGGCTCTCACTTTCTACTATGGAAATCTATGAGCAGCCTGATGTTTTTGGATTAATACAGGTTCTCATACTGGGGGCCATGAGCTGTTAGCCCTCACACGTACTGGGGATCTGACTGCTAGCAATGCATAGGGTTGATAACCTGAGCCCTTCACAGCTGGGTGGCCAAAGAGCTGCTGAAAGGACCCTGACCCCCAGCAGCAGCGAAGTCAGAGTAGCCACCATGGGAAGATTCTCATTTTTGGGGGGTGGATCGTGAGAGCCTGAAATATTTTCCAAGAGAGTCCCAAGAAAAAAATATTTGTGAACCCCTGGTTTACGAGAATTGGGTGCTCATCAAAGAGGGCAGTGGATTCAATGTTTCTCCAGTATTACAGCAGTGAAATAAAGCCCACTTTTTACATTAGTAATTTGTAGGTTAGGTCATGCTGTAGACAGACACACACGTTTTTCTGGAGAATGAAATGCAGTCAGGGTCTCTCGAATTCTGGGTCCGGGAATGGATTCTTTCCACTCATAATACTTCTACTGCATCAGCACTGTAAGAACCTCTCACCCTCACTGAAGAACTAGGGTTGGCTGTAGCTCAAGAGTCCCAATGAGATGAAAATATATGATCTAGCTCAATCAAGAGATGACACACTACATTCTCTTCATGCTACATCCTTTCATTTTCCTTATCTCTGTTTAAAATCATATTGACATCTACAGATTCTAATCAGAGTCCCAGAGGTTTAATTAAAAAATAAATCTTTCATTTTACACTTTTTTCCCCATCCAAATGAATTAACTCATTTGTTTTGTAATACTTAAGCAACTATAAATGTTCAAATTGATTTGTGCTAATATTACGTAGTTGAAATAAGAGTGCACACTGCTATTTGCTCTCTCATTCAAAATACATGCTTACAAATTCGTATGGCTGAGGTGGCTAGTAAACAGCTGCAGAGCAAGATAGTGCATCATGGTTGCTTATAATATTGCTGTTGAATACATATATGGATTCTAGGTCCTGCGGTCCTTATTTAGGCAAAACCCCTATTGAACTAAACAGGAACTCTGTCTGAATAGAGAGTGCAGGAGTGAGACACGATGCAGCTCCTTGCTACACTGCATACCAAGCATACAGAGAGGTAGTATGGATTGGACTCCGGAAACCTGGATTCTGTTCCTAGCTCTGCTACAGGCCATCTGGGTGACCTTGGAAAGTCACTTCTTCTCTGTGTGCCTCAGTTTCTACTCCCGTTCTTTGTCCAGCTTGTCTGTTTAGACGGTAAGCTTTCTGAGGCAGGATCTGACTCTTACTATGTGGACATCCAGAGCCTAGCACAATGGGACCTGATTTTGGTTGGAACCACTGGGCATACTGTAATATAAATAACAATACTGAATAAACAAACAGACATAATTCAAGAGTTTCCCTTCAGAAAAGAATTGGCTTCTTACTACTTAGAACCTAATCCTGATAGATGCCAAGCTTAATGAGAGTGGAGGATGTTTAGTAATTCACAGGATTGAAACATTAAGCCTGAGTCAAAGCCCACTGAAATCAACAAAGCGTCTGATAAAGTGCGATATTCTCCCACGAAAGCTCATGTGATAAATAAATCTGTTAGTCTTTAAGTGCCACAAGACTCCTTGCTTTTTTTGATATCAACAGAAGGACTGTCATTGACTTCAATGGGTTTTGGATCAGCTGCTAATGGGGAAATATTATATTCACAGATCCTCTTTTCTCAAGCAATGTTGCCATCTTATTTCCATTTTGATTTAAATGAATTTGCTTTGATTTCATTCGACATTTATGCATGCTTATTTCATTCACAGATTGTACTCGGATTATCTGTACTTTGCAAGCGCTAATAAATCTGTAGAAGACTTTCATGAAAAAGTGGCAGAATCTCTGCAGCTGTTCGAAAATTGCATGTTGGATTATTCACTGAGAGCCTGTGTCTACAACAACACCCTGAACAATGCCATGCCAGTATGTATTTCCAATAACGTTTGATTCCGTGCTTAAACAGCAGAACGTTTTGTTGGGATTATTAAATACCAGGATCTTCAGCAACATAATAATCATTATAATCAAGACATGGTTTAGTTTGTGACTACCCATAAACTTTCTTCCTCTTCTTCTTCTTCTTTTTTTTTTTTTAAGTGGTGACATAAAAAATATATTCATGCATGTAAAAACTGATGTGCTGGCTCAGCTGTCTCTTTCGTCTGTTCCTTGATGAATGCCAACAGCAATAATACATTCTTTCTATTGTGCAGAAGGAAGAGCACATTTAGCAAAGATTACAGTTTAATGTGTAAGCTTTTTGCAAACCTATCCAAAAAATAGCTCTGGCAAAGATAAGGCAATTTCTGAACTGCACGAGTACATCATTTGTGCTGGATTTTTTTTTTCCAAGAGAAGGCTATTGATAGCTAGATTAAATGCTTTCTCTTTCTCTTTTTTTAAGCCCTGCACAGCAGAAAACAGAGAATTCTGTTACATAAGATGTTGATAAAGAACAGAAAGATAAATCTGTGTGATTTTTTTCCCAAAAGTCACATTTTTAGTGTTGATTTGTTTTTATATTTTGTTTTAGTTGTGGGGGGGAGGCTTTTTGCAAATATATATGTATATTCAGGAGATACATAGCAGTATTTCATGTATACTTTGGGTTAAACAAGTAGTCTGGTGGCAGTTTTAAAGACTGTCAGATGTATTTATTGCATGATCTTCAAGCATCTGACGAAGTGGGATCTCTTCCACGAATGCTCATGCGATAAATACATTTGTTAATCTTTAAAAGTACTACCAGACTCCTTGTTTGTTTTGTTGGACTAGACTAACACAACTATCTCTTTGTTACTTTGGGATGTATTTCTAAGGTACCAGGTCGGTGTGACACAGCCCTTTGTGCCCCATTTCTTGATTTGGGTGGAGGGATACTTCCTTCCTCTTTCTCCAGATTGTAGCAAGAAAATTTCACCTCCATCATCATTTCCTCCAGACAATAAAGTAACCTCAGAGGAAATCATCCGTCTTGGGTCCAAGCCAAAACCCATTGAAGTCAACGGAGTCTTCCCTATACTGGGAGTGGGAAGTCAAGCCCCATGTTCCGTACAGTTGCTGTGCTGCTCATCCAGAAATGGGAGTTTAAAGAGAGACAGTTTCCTCCCTCCTTGGAGACCCACTACCATGCTCCAAGTGTATCTAGTCATGCATGCTTTGGGAGCTGCACCACTGTTATGCAGTATTTGCAACTGCATTTGTGCAAGGGAGATAGTTGACAATGTGGTGCAAATGCACTGGTGGTATAATGGGCTTTCCTTGTTGACATCTGTCATAACCTCTGGGTGCCTAGACAGTCATCCTTTATTCCACAGTTGATTCCTCTTCTTCGACAGCACCTTGATGAACGTACTTCTGATTATGAACACATTGTTCTTTCTTTTGAGGCCATTTGTATTTCTGGAAGGCTACCGAAGAGTATCATTAATAAAGCTGGAACACGAGCCAGGCTTCTCAATGGACTTTTCAGCTTCCTTTCAAGCATAGCTGACAAAGTCTATATGTGTGTAATTTGTTACGTATTGAAGGGGTAGATTTTTTTTCTATGACCTTGGATGTTAGATCAGTAGCTGTGTGGCTATAGCAGAAAAAAAGTACTCTTAAGAGACAAGCAACGCAAGTAGCATAGTGATTGCCACTGCTGATCGTGTACAGAGAAGGGGTGTTCATCAATTTGTCTTCACTTACAATCAATGGAAAGTGTATTAACTGAAGAAGGGGAAGCAGAGCCAGAGATATCATGCTAAAATTGGAAAGACTGCAGTGGAGGAGAATTCTTTAGGAAATGCTAGGGGAAAAGGTAATGGCTTTCATGGAAAGCAGAATTTGCTTTGGAATGATGGTGGCAAAACACAGGCCTATATATCATGCATTTTTCAGAGGTTCAAAGAGGAGGGAAGATGACTATCTTTGGCAACAAAGGAACTTTACATTTGAAATTCCTCCCACTGGACAAAGTGGATGTTGGAAGCTTCTATCCCAGAATTCACTGTTTGGGCAGAAGCTCCATTCTATAAATTACAGTGTCGTGACTTACATGACACAACTTACACTGGTTTCTTATTTGCCCCATACCATCCTGTTGGGAGAAAGAAGAATAAAGATAAGGAATAAGTGTCGGTGATTCCCTGTATGGTTGTATGGTGCCTAGTGTAATAGGCCCCTGATTCCCTGACTGGTGACTCGGGTAGAACTGTGATACATCTGAGGCTAGTAATGAAAAGTATTATTTAAAGCATGTTGCTCTGGCATGTAGTGGTGAGGGGGGATATTTGCCTGAAATTTTTGCATTATGTGCAATATGTATGTAAGGAGTTTTGCTATGTAGGTTACCCTATAACTGATAAGCAGCCCAAGACCAATATTAGGTCACAGTTTCTAAGATAACTATAATTACTAGATTGTAAAAATTTTGAGAAAGGGACTGTCTTTTATAGTATGTTTGTCTAAACTCTAGCCTAATGGGTAGTATGGTGGTACAAATAATTAATAACAAACACTATAAGGAGTGGGTAAACTATGGGAGCTGTTTAGTAAGAAGGGAAATACTGCAGATAACATTTAAGCCTAAAGTAAGTGCTGAGTTTGTTGAGACAACTTTTGAATCTCAGTTTCTAAATCTGTGTTCTCCAAGACTCTCTTGCACATGCAAACAGCTACTTTAGTTGGATGTGAAAATCAAAAGTTGTTTGGCATGCAAAAACTCAGGCATTAAAATTTAGGTGCCATGAAATTTAGATGTGCAGTTTTTAAAGTACATGTGCAGAGGTGACTTTGGAAAATTAGCCCTTTAAATGTGAATAAATTTTGAATCAGATATCATATATTAATTTCTCTACTTGTCATCATCATCTCATAAAAGTGGAAACCAAAATACTCCATTTGTATTTTTTGGTTTGGAATTTTACTTAAATATCAACAAAGATCTGATAATTGTTGGAGGATAGGATTAATATTCCTTCTGCGCTTTACTAGCAACTCAGAAAGCAGAATGTTTCTTTTCAAACAACTTGATATTGTTTATTGACGTGTAGATTGTTTTATAGATTAGTTTTAATATCTTTCCACTGCTATTGTAATGATTCAAAACATGACTTCTTTTTGCAGTATTTGGTTCGTAACTGCAATTACTCAAGTAAACTGAAGGAGCACAAGATATTACTGTTTCTTTTTTGTCACTTCTATACTGAATGTGACTCCAAGATGTACCTTTTTTTTTTTTTTTTTTTTTTTTAAATCAAAGGCACTTGGGACCAGGTTTTCGCACCTTCTGTTCCTATGTCTGAAAGAATAAAAGGAAACAAATGTAGATGCAACCAAGCACCTGGAGTTTTAAGAAGCCTAAACTGCAATGTCAAATGTTTTTTTGCTCATAATTGCACACAGTTGAGATCAGATTAAGGTCAGGCTGAAAATTTGCCCCTTCACAATTAAGGAGAATGATAATTTTTTCCTCTACAGGACTGGTCATGTTTTGGACAATTAGATGATACGCTACTAAATCTATCTAGGTATTTATGCCATGCCCCTAACTTTAGAGTCTGAGTATCTATTTTATTTATTAGGAATTACTGTGTTCATAATATTTAATACTAAGTAGCACAAATATAGTTCAGTAGTACATAATTCTTTTGCCATCTTCAGCTTAAGATAATGTTGCTGACCTTTTCTTTCTGGACATTTGTGAGGCTCAGTGTGGCAGACCCAACTGTCCAATGATCATTCTTTGTAAAGCAAAAGTTGAGAGATTATCTCCTCACATTCTAATTGGCTTGAAAAAATGAAGTGCGTGCCATAGCAAGTCAAACCTCTCTCCGCAATAGTGACATTTGACAGTTTAAGGATGGAGCAGATGACATGACCACAAGAGGTTGTGCCAAAGTCCTTTCTGATTGGGAATGCTATGAGTATAACGTTTCTTTATAGGATGCATTTTTGAAGAAGTAAATTAGAGGAATAAATCGCAACCCCAATACATTGTAAGTTTTGTAAGACATTTCTGAAAGCTGACGAGGGCCTTCAACTAGCATTGGATGCAGCAGGAGCTGAAAGCCTTCAGCACCTGGAGGCGGAAGGCTCAATCCTGCTAAGTGCTGAGACTTTTAGCGCTGATGAAGATGAATGTACTTACACATGTTTTTAGCTTTAAACACTTGAGTGAATACATATTCAGTTCAGTATTTGAAGGCCTGAGGGCGCAGCACTTAGCAGGATAGGCCTGAAGCATACAGACTCTGGCCCCCACTAAACTGAGGTACGGTTTATAAATATAGGGGCCTGACACTGAAGGATTTAGCTATGCAAGAAGCCTATTGAAGTTAATTGGGATACGTAGTGCATAAGAGCTGCATGATTAAGGTTTTAAATTTCTTCTAGGCATCATATTTTTAAAATTTTCTAGATAAAATCCAAAATAGATTTTGCTTCCAATGGAGAACATATTCATTCATTATTCAGTATTCATTGACTTTGATATAAGATAGATGAAGTGAGTTAACTCCACTTTTTTTGTTTGCTCTTTGTAGGTGAGGCTGCAGGTTGGTCTTTATGTTGTGTATCTCTTGGACTGGCTGACTGTTTTCGACAAAAGTCAGATACTAGTTCTTCGTTTAGAGGATCATGCATCTAATGTTAAGTACACCATGCATATGGTGTTTCAGTTTCTGGATTTAGGTAGGTATCAACTAGCTGTTTTGAGTGAAATGCAAAAATCATAGTTACACTCTGGATTATTAATGCCAATTGAGAGACACTTTCATTGTGTTGAAAGAGTTAGGTGCTTGCACAATCAGGCTTGCAGTGCATGATTTCCATTCAGGTTTGCTTCTGTATTAGGAGTCATAACACCTGTCCACCACTTATATCACACTGAAGTCCATAAAAAGTGGACTGAACTGGGACTTAAATGCAGCATTAAGTGACTGGGTGACTTTCCCTCTAACAGGTATCAGGTGACTCCATAAAATAACAGAAGCCAGGAAGTAAAATGAAAAAGAATTGTTACAAAAGAATGCACATTAATTGTTGTTTTTCCTGTCATCTCTGTTTTCTGAAAACAAATCTCTACCTCTAGAAATGATTTACATGGCTTATTCCAAGGATGATTAATTGATATAAAAAGAAAGTGATTCAACGTATCCTTACAGTAATTTATTTTACTAAATTAAGCTACTTGTCAGTATCCTGAACATCACTGCTTACAAAATCTCATTAATCTTTTCTTGACAAACCTATTTATTTGTCCATTTACATTTTTTAAGCCAAATGTTTTGGAGAAAAAATACATTAAAATAGTTTTTGTCTTCACTGCAGGGCCTATAAGTGAGAAACAGGAAGCTCTAATCACAAAGAGTCCTGCGTCAAACACTAGACGTCCAGAAGATCGAAATCTGGGACCCATGTTACCAGCTACAAAGGCAATTCTAAGAGATTTCTATAGGCCTTTTAATACAAAACTGGCACAAGTTCTTTTTGATGATGCTTTTTTATGGAAGAAGACATAATATGTAAATCCAGTGCCACAAATACAGTGCTTTAAGGAACTTTTATTTTTTAAAGTCTATTTTTGTGTGCAGATATTTACATTTTATTCATTCCAATAAGAGAAAAATCTAATAAGAAGAGTTCTCTTCCCTTAGCATATGATATGTCACTGAAGTTAGATCACATTTTCCCTGTGAGAATGTAAAACATCCTGCTTATCAATCTCTTGGAATTTCTTTTCCTCTAGCAACAGAGGAGTGTGGAAATAGCATTGATGTGAAGGAGTTCTTTTATACTTTGGCTGTGGTTTTGAAATTTAATCTTCTCTAAAACATCACAATACATAATTAGCATTGTTCTCCTAAAACCATAGTTATGTTATCACTTTCAGAGTAGGTTCTCCCCTCATTCATTCCAAAGTAATCAAAAAAATTCATTAGCTATTAAAATTTGTAATTGAATTTAATCCAAAATTCTGTTTTTTTTCCGACAGCACATCAACATACAGTACAGGAGCTGTTCACCCTGATTAAAGCTATTACGTTATCTTAATTAACTAATTTGATATGTAAAAACAAAGCCAAGTGACTTATCAGTGGATTACTGAATTCAGTAAATTCCCAAACCTAATTAATGCCTCTAACAGGGTACAATTTGTTGTAAGAGAATAATTTTATCTTCAGCGCTAGAATGAGTAACTTGAAAATATTAAGTCAGAGAGAAAGCTGTATTCTTTTTTGGGGGGGAATAATATAGAATAATGGAAATACACATTTTTATGTGGGACTTTTCAGCTTGGAAAGGAGTACTTAAGGGAGGATATCACAGATGTCTATAAAATCATGATTGGTGTGGAGGAAGTAAATAAGGAAGTTTTACTCCTCATAACACAAGAACTAGGTGTCAGCAAAGGAAGTTAATAAGTAGAAGCTTTAAAACAAACAAAAGGAAGTATTTCTGCACACAGTCAACCTGTGGAACTCTTTGCCAGAGGATGTTGTAAAGGCCAAGACTGTAAAGTGGTTCAAAAAAGGACTAGATAAGTTACGGAGGACAATGGCTAGCCTATGCACCAGGGAGGGGAGGGAAGCAAAATCATTCTCTGAACTGTCAGACAATCTGTATGTATCTAGTCCAAAGTAAGTTCACATATTCAATATTCCATGTTTTTATTTAAAACAATAGTTTGGTATTTATAAACAATATTTGTTTAACATAGGGGTTCTTAACTGTTTAGAGGCTCCATGCTCCCTTCAGCAAAACATGGTAACCAGGCACCCCTACCAAAAAAAAAAAAATTCAATGGTTATCAGTTTTGATTGTGCATTTAGGTTGTTTAATGAATCGATAAATGTATAATATGTAAAATCAAATATATTTATTACAAATTCTGTGTTTAGAAAGACTACTTTCCTGCACCCATAGGGGGGTGTGGGCACCCCAGGTTAAGAACCCCTGATTTAAAACACAGCAAGCTACATTCATCTTTCAGTGACACCTACATAACCTCATTGAAGGCAGAATTTGGCCCAATACATTCAAGCTATACATTTATTTAAAAAAAAATTACAGTGGATTATAGACCAACAAAGACACTTCCTTCTGTCTAGTTTCCTTTCAAGTGCTAGGAGATGTCTTCACTGAATTGAATCCAAACTGGGAACTAGGACTCTGGGAGGTTGGTTCAGCTTTGCCCATCCTGTTGTATCTTGCATCAGCCTGAAGTCAGCTTCCTTGGATCACTTCCTATCTTCTGCTGTGTCCCAGCTGGCCATCATCCATCCCTTGAGAATGCTGCATTCTGGGCTTCCTGCCCTAGTCCCAGTTTGCAGGGCATAGTCCAAATCACAGTCTAACCATGATGATAGATATCTTTGTATTAAGTCTGAGTCTGCTCAATTCTAACTCATAGAACAGAAGACCACACCCTACCTGAATTGAATCAACAAAAGCGGATGCACCGAAGTCCAAAGAACCAGTTCTAACCAGTATACTGTGCCCTTACTTTTGGATACTGTCATTCTTATCTTGTGCCTGTATCCATAGTAGAACTGGCTGAAAAATAATAATAATAAAAAACAGATTCATAAATATATTTGCATATAATTGTACTGACTTCACTGTGTTACTATACATGGGGTTATATTATATTACTCACTAGTACTCACTTGACTTATATACAGGGTGGAAATTGATCACAAATTCCAAACGTTTCACAAATGGTTATTCATATAAAAATTTGTCAGAAGTTCATCACTGGTTATTCACTATTTGCAAATCTGTTTTAAAAGATTGTTATCCAATCAGGGAATAGGAACACTAGCATGGGATTCAGGTGACCCACTCTCACACTACAAATGTCAGTAGTTTACAGGGAAAAGTTTAGAGAAGTAATATCACCTCTTGGGCCAACTTGTGTTAGTGAAAGAGACAGGCTTTCAAGCTAACACAGAACTGATTTTAATTCTGTCGTCAGTAACACAATCTTATTCTGGTAATATGGGTTTACCAATGCTAAAGAATTTTTTTGTTAGCACTTTGAATCTCGAATGACTATGTGACCAAATTATACTGAGCTAGACCATGCAACAGTCATCTATGCTGACCAGTGCTAGTTGCCATAACTAGTTCCATTGAATTCACTAATTATAAAGGGGATGATGGGCAGGAGGCAATGTCTTCTGCCTATCAATTAGAGACCAGGTGGCCATTACACCCAATGCTTTGTCTCTGGTGATGACCCTGCCTGGTGGGTTCAGTTCATAAGTGGCAGCTCCACCTAACTGGTATGGTTCTTGGTGACACCCCACTTAGAGGGTTCTGTTGCCAGGCAGCAGCTGTACCAAATAGGTACAATTCTTGGTGGAAGAGGAGGAATCTAGGCTCTCCTGTTTCACTTGACTGGGAACTAGGACTCTGGGAGGTTGATTCAGCTTTGCCCATCCTGTTGTATTTTGCATCAGTCTGAAGTCAGCTTGCGTGGATCACTTCCTATCTTCTGCTGTGTTCCAGCTGGCCATCATCCATCCCTTGAGAATGCTGCGTTCTGGGCTTCCTGCCCTAGTCCCAGTTTGCAGGGCATAGTCCAAATCACAGTCTAACCTTGATGATAGATATCTTTGTATTAAGTCTGAGTCATTGCTCAGTTCTAACTCGTAGAACAGAAGACCACACCCTACCTGTTCCCCAGCATTATTTTCTGAAGCACTCTGACTTTGCTGCTGGTTCCTATTTAAGGGTGGAAAATAATGGGATCACAGCTGGAGACCAGATCAGGTACAGCAATGTGAGGGAAGGATGCCAGTCTAATAATTGGTAAAAAGGTTATTGATTCAAAAATGGGAAAGAGGAAAAAACTAATATACTCAGAAAAATAATTCATGAAGCTTTGGAAGGATTAAATTTAACTTGTCCTCAGTGAAAGTGCTGGTAAATGCATACAGACTAGATCTCTGAGTGTACCGTCTCTGAAGTTAAAAACAAAAGTATCCCTGTAGGAATCTGGGAAGAGCTAAGATGTTTTAAGGTTATCATCATACATTTGAACATGATTTTTTCGCCTCAGGCTGCATTCAGTATGCTCTGGTGCATTCCAGCAAACTGTATTTTATCAAATGCTAATTATCATTACTGATTTTTGAGGTTGCTGTAGTCATTTGGAAAATGGAAGTGACCTTCCCCCCCCCCCCCGGCTCCTTTTATTTATTTATTTATTTATTTATTTTTGCCTCATCTCTTCAGGTGGGGCCTAAAAGTGACATCAAAGTTGAACAAATTGTGGCATTGTACCACAGAAGTGTGACATCACTGGGTAAAACAACAGGAGAGGTTTATTATAAGGTGGGAATCTTCCATTTATGTGCAGATATCACTGTTTATTCCCAGGACTGGAAAGAAATATCAGACTAGTGTGTCTCCCAGTAGAATGGCACTTGGTGAAATTAGGGCTCTTCAAAGGTGCCACTCTAATCGTTCCAAATCTTCTCATATTATAGACAGCATCAGTCCGGGTTTCCTAACACTGCACAGCCAGGGTCTGGACGGCTGATTTTACATAAAGCCTCTATAGGCAGAAGATAGACAGTTTAGTTCTGAAGTTCATTCCTTTTGTCTCTGTTTTGGATAAAAATTCCATGACAGTAACTTTGGGACACTATGAATGTGGTTTGGGGTAGAAAGGCAAGCCAGATGGGGAAACCATGAATAGTGGTATTCGCTTTAGTCCAGAGCCATCCAGTAACTCTATACTGGTATTTTAGTTGTATATGTTTTCAGTACTGCGTGCTTTATGGCTTGCCAAAGTGTGTCAGTGTCTCTTTACAATTTGAAGAGCATGGAATACGTATGTCTCACTCACTGTTTTCACTTATTCTTCTTGAATAACAGCAATCAGGAAAGCCATGGATAGCCTGGTTCCAGAGTCACTAAGGAAAGGGCCATTTCCAAATGTCTCCATTGTAGTTCAGTAATGTTACTGGAAAATGCAAAATGTATTTTCTATAGGACTCTCAGCATTAAATCCAAGAATTTTTGAGAGGTCAACAAATGAAGTGAAAAACAACCAAAAAAAAAAGCTACTTGCCAAGGTAAACAGACTTTTTTATGACATAGACATTGATGGATCACATTCTATTAATTCCAGTGCATAGGCTGGTGTGCTTCAGCTTAATAAACTGAAGATAAACAATGAAGTTGTTACAACTTTGAACATGTCCTCCTGCCAAGAATTAATCTAGCTTCCCGTTGAAGCTAAAGAGTCTTACATAACAGGCAAGACAAATCTGTGTGGCTGAAAATGATTTACATAGGTACACTATGCAAATATAATGCAGGTATGTTAATATGCTGTACAGTGTGTGTGACTGTCTTGTCATGTTCTTTTAAAATGTTATGGTTCCTGGTTTAGAAAAGTGCTTATGTTGCACTGCCACCTTATGGCCAATGTATGGGAAATATCACATTTTTCCTCTATGGAGCAAAATAAGGATATTTCAGTTACACAAATCTATGTCCTATTGTATGAAACAGGAATTTATTTCTTGACCCATGTCTGCAGTATATGGAAAAGGAGCAGCTAAGCCATTTTTAATTACTGTCATTGTGAGGTCTTATGCAAATTTGCTAACAGTCACCCCATGGATACATTTTTTCAGGTTTTTGATGTAATAATGATGTTTAACATTTCAGAGATTTAATTCAGCCCTGCTGGTGGAAAAAGATTCAAATTGCACATCCTTCCAGTAATGGAGACCCGGGCATTGGCGAATGACGTTTTGTTTGCACAGCTGCTTTTCCCCAGGAGCTCCAGCAGGGGAGAATAACTTTTTTATTTTAGTTCTGGCTCCTTCTGACCCTGCCAATGGATAAACTGTCTGAGAGATGAGATAAGTGGGTGTATTTCTTAAGTGCTGCTTGTTTTGCATCCTTCCTAGTCAGCAGTGTCAAGTCAGAATATGGTAGGTCATGCTGATGGGGAGTGGCACTATATGTGAAGGAAAGCACAGAATCAAATGAAATATAAATCTTAAATGAAATGTCATTGAATATTTATGGTTTGTAATTCCATGCTTGAATAATAAGAACATAGCAGAGGGAATAGGCTACTGTCCCTCTGACCAGGGCGGTGATAGTGACTGGGAAATGTTCAGGGACATTAGAGGCTATAAAAATACAAAAATCAATAAATAGTACTGGGGGATTTATTTTCAACCATCCCCATTCTGACTGGATACATGGCACCTCAGAATGGAATGCAAAGATAATGTTTCTCGATAACCTTAACTGACCATGTTTTGTAGCAGCTAGTCCTGGAACCCACAAAAAGAGAGACAGTTCTTGATTTAGCACCAGGCAGATCACAGGATCTGGTCTAAGAAGTGACTATATGTGAACTGCTTGGTAATAGTTACCATAAATAAAAATTCAACATTCCTGGGTGGTGTGGAGGGGGGACACCAAAGCAGCGCAGCATAGTAGCATTTAATTTCAGAAAGGGGAGCTACATGCAAATGAGGATGTTAGTTAAAGAGAATTTACAAGTACCAAAGGGAAGTCCTTGCAAACTGCATGGAAACTTTTAAAAGATATCATAATAGAAGTTCATTTAATTTTATATTCAAATTAAAAAACATAGTATGAGGACCAAAAAAAGGCTGATGGTGGCTAAACAAAATAAAAGAAGCAGTTAGAGGCAAAAAGGCCTTCCAAAGTTTTTTTAGAAAGTGGAAAAGAGAAGGAGGATACATTTTGGCACATGAATTAGGAAAGCCAGAAAAGAATTTGAAGTATTGCTAGCCAAAGACTCAAAAAGTAACAAAAAGTGTTTAAGTACATCCCAAACCTTAGCCATTCTTTTTAGGTGACAAATCTGAGGAACTGTCCCAGATTGAGGTGTCATTAGAGGAGGCTTTGAAACAAATTGATAAATTAAACTGTAAGAAGTTGCCAGGAATGGATGGTATCCACACAAGAGTTCTGAAGGCATTCAGATGTGCAATTGCAGAACTACTAACTATGGTATATAACCTATCATTTAAATCAGCTTCTGTACCAGATGACTGGAGGATAGCTATGCAATGCCAGTTTTTTAAAAAGGCTGGAGAGGAAATCCCAAAATTACAGGCCAGTAAACCTAACTTCAGTATCAGGCAAAGTGATTGAAATTATAACGTAGAACAGAATTATCAGACACATAGATGGTTACAATTTACTGGGAAATAATCAACATTGCTTTTGTATAAGGAAATTTTGCCTCCCCAGTCTAGTAAAATTCTTTCAGGGGGTAAACAAGAATGTGGACAAGGGTAATCCAGTGAATATAGTGGACTTAGATTTTCAGATCTGACAAGGTGCCTCAGCAAAGGCTCTTAAGCGAAGTAAGTGGTCATGGAATAAGACGGAAGGTCCTTTCCTGCATTAGTAACTGATTAAAACATAGGGTAGGAATAAATGCTCCATTTTCAGAATGGAAAGTGTAAATAATGATGTCGCTTGGTGATCTGTACTGGGACCAGGACTGTTTAACATATTCATAAATGATCTGGAAAAACTGGCAAACAGTGAGGTGGCAAAATTTACGTATGATACAAAACTACTCATGATAGTTAAGTCCAAAGCAGACTGAGAAGAGTTACAAAAGGATCTCACAAAACTGACAAATGAACAAAATGATGGATGAAATTCAGCGATGATAAATGCAAAGTGATGCACATTGGAAAACATAATCCCAACTATACATATAAACTGATGGTCTAAATTAGCTTTCTCTAAAAGCGTGTGCAGCATGTGCAGTCTAAAAATGCTTAACATAATTTTAAGAATCAGATAATAAGACAAAATATCGTATTGTCTCTCTAACTCTATGCTGCACACACATCTTTAATACTATGTGCAGATGGTTGCTGCATCTCAAAAAACATACTGGAATTTGAAAAGGGACAACTAAAATTATTATGGGTATGGAAAGGCTTCCATACAAGGTGAGCTTAATAAGTCTGGGACTTTTCAGCTTTGAAAAGGGACTACTAAGGGGGATATGACGGAGGTCTATAAAATCATGATTAGTTCAGAGAAAGTAAATATGGATGTGGTATTTACTCTTTGCCATAACACACAAACTGAGTCATCAAATAAAATTAATATACAGCAGGTTTAAAACAAACAAAAGGAAGTATTTCTTCACACAATGCACAGTCAACCTGTGGCTCTCCTTGCCAGAGGGTGTTGTGAAGGTCAAGACTATAACATGGGTCAAAAAAGAACTAGATAAATTCACTAATTGAGGATAGCTCCGTCAATGGGTGTTAGCCAGGATACGCAAGGATTGCTGTTTGCCAGAGGTGGGGACTAGCCAGTGCAATGGATCACTTGATGATTTCCTGTTCTGTTCATTCTGATGCACCCACCATTGGCCACTGTCAGAAGACAGGAAACTGGCTAAAAGGACTACTGGCCTGGCCCAGTATGGTCATTCTCATGTTCTCGTGTCTGTTTTTTATCATTGGTTCCCTTCACAGATGTCACTGCAGGTATATTGCACTGCAAGAAATGCTTTTCAGGTAGGCTTGCTATCAACCAGAGGCCTTGTCCCCAGGATTCCAGCGGTACAATCCCAAGGGGTGTGTCTACACTTAGAACGTTTAGTTTGAATTAACTGAATTTGAACTAATAAATTCTAACTAATAATGATTTATTCAAATTTAGTTAATTTGAATTGAGATGGCCACACTAGAAACCCTAATTCAAACTAGCATGTCCATGCACAGGACTTGCTAGTTCGAATTAGGTAGGGAATGCTATTGGATAGGGAAAATCAAGCCCTGGCTAATTCGAACTAACAGTTAGTTCGAATTAACATGTCTACATTGGGTTAATTTGAACTAATGAGTTCAAATTAAACTTCACTTTGAAGGTAAACCAGGTTTTATAACTTCAAAGTTAGCTTTCATCGATTTGAACTAAGACGTTCCTTAGTTTGAATTAATGAAAGCCAGGGTGGCCATGTATTTATTTAATTTGAATTGATCCTCGTCAATTCAAATTAATTTGCAAGTGTAGAGATACCCAAGCTGAACCATCTTCAGAGCACTGTTCAGACATAGGACCTGACTCTGTAAGAATACTCTTACTTTGGTCCAGGGCCAGTTAATGTCAGTGGGACTTTTGATGATAGCAGGAGCTTGCACTCACAGAGCTCCCTTGTGTGCTCAGTCGGAGGTTCATTTACGTGCATCTTTCAGGACTATATGCACTGATTCGGGGCCGGTCTACACTAGAGATTACTGGCTGGAAAAGCTAGCTTTTGTTATCAAAATAGTGGAGATGAAACTGTCGCTGTGCTGACCTAACAAAACCACCTCAATGAGAGGAGTAGGGATTATGTCAGTGTAGTTAGGGGTCACAGTGTCAGTGAAGATGCTGTGTTCCTTACATGGGCTCTTGACTGTCGTTCTTGTCTATTTCATGCCTCTGCTGCAACGGTGAATTTGACATGAAAGACAGAGAGCTAGAGCCCATCTGCTCCCCATGCCCAGCTGTTTCCCTGGATAGCTGAGTGGGGCATGAAGCTCTGGGCAGTTTCTCCTGGTTCTCAGTGGGCAACAGGAGGGCAGAAGCCTAGGTAGCTTCTCTGTTCCCTCCACCAGGATCCCCACAGTCTTGCCAATTTCATGCCTGAGCTGTGAAACTGACAAGACTGCTGAGCTCCCATGGGGAGTGGATGAGGGGGAGCAAGAAGCTGTGGCAGCTGGCCCCTACTGCGCTGGGTCAAGAAGCCCCATGTGTCTCCCAGTGGGGAACAGGGAATGTGGGGGGGGGAGAGAACCTGCTGGGAGCCCCGGCTGCTATGGGACAGCCGGGCTTCCAGCAGGGAGATGCCAGGAGAGCTGAGAGATCAGGCTTTCAGCTCCCACATCGCCCCTCTTAGATCAGTGGAGGTGCTCCTGCTGAGGATGTGCACCACCAACCCAAAGAAGGTAGTGGGGACATCAGCCACTGCAGTAATTAATGTGGGAAGCTGTAAGCTGATCTGATCAACCTACCTGAGATCCGGTGACATAAATCCAATGACCTATTCAACCTACTAGAAATCCAGTGAGATGGATCTGGTGACCTACTCAA
>ML681981.1:892962-981959 GCA_007922195.1 Podocnemis expansa | reverse complement strand
TTCAACCTACTAGAAATCCAGTGAGATGGATCTGGTGACCTACTCAATCTGCCAGAGATTGAATGACATAGATCCAATGACCTATTCAACCTACCAGCGATCCAGTGACTTATTCAACCTGCCAGAGATTCAGGCCAAACTTCTTCACAGTACTCCCAAAAGGGAAAGTATTGCTACCCCCACTTTAGAAGTTGTGAAACTAAGATTCTAGACCACATTGTCCCATTCTAAAAGAGATCTATTTTATTGTCATTCAAATAATAGGTCAAGATGAAGTGTGTGCTTCTGTGTACAAAGATTCATTAGCGCAGATCTAGTTACAGGTAGAGTCAGCTTCTGGCAACTGCCAGGCCTGTGCTGGTGGCCCCACAGTCTCAGTTCAGCAGAGGACTGCGGACTCTGTTGCTAAGGGTATCGATCAACATTTTTGCATGCACTTACTCTTAGGCAGAGGAGACTGAGTGGGCTGGAGTGTCTGGGGCTATGGGGATGGGGAGGCAGAATCCTAAAGCCAACCCTGGTAAGGAGCTGATCAGTCTTTTCACTGGCAATCCATATGGTTAGGACTTACAATCTGTTCTTTATTCCTGGAGTCAACACACATGGAAAGAGTCCGTTTGTGAACAGACTTAGTTTAATAAGTTTACAAAGGGAATAGTTTGATGACATTGCCTGCAATGACATTAGGCCTTTCTACGACTACTATTAGCAAGTATCACCAGTGACCAGAGATGAGGCACTAGCTGGGAAGACCTCTAAGTTACAAGAAAACATTTTTCCTAGCTGTGTTGCTGGTGGGTCTTGCCCACATACTCAGGGTCCAACTGATTGTCTCTTTGGGGTCTGGAAGGAATTTTTTCCCTGGTAACAGATCTTGCAGGAGTTTCACCTTCCTCTGCATAGTGTGGTACAGGTCACTTGCTGGTTTGAACCAGCTAGAGTAAACATGGGATTTTCTGTAATTTCAAGTGTTTAAGTCAAGATTCAAGGGCAGTAACTCAGCCAGAGGTTGTGTGCCTATTGCAACAGGGGGTGAGGTTTGGTGGCTTGTGGTGGGCAGGAGATAAGACTTACATGATCAAGATGGTTTCTTCTGGATTGAAATATAACCAGTCTTTCAACTTTGGATCAGTCTCCACATTTGCAGTCCCTTGACAGATACTATCCTCAGTTGATTTCAACACTGATGAGCTCCTGCAGGGAACCTCTGTTCTTAAATATTGGCTTAGGTGAAAACTCTGCTTGCTCCCTGCATTGCGTCAATCAATACAAAGGCATTTGAAATGATTACTGGTCAAGTCAGCCAGGCGGGAGTTTAATGGACTGTCAGGCTAAGAGCTGCCATACAACATTAGGATCCTGTGGTGTGTATATGAAGCTACATTTAACAGTAAACATTTTTTTAAAAAAAACCCCAGTGGTAATCAGTGCATTACACTTCACAGAAAGAGGATTCTCTCTTTGCCATTTTAGTATCCACAGGCTCAATAAAAACAATTGCCTGTTTGAAGTACCTATAATTTTCGTAGTGCCTTAAACTGTGAAATGCACAGCAAACCATTCCATAAGAGCTTACGTTGCTGCACTGCAAGGAGTTGAGGTGACGTACCACTCTCAGCAGCACTGGAGGCTGCACTCAGACTTCAGCATCCTGCTTCCAGGGCAAACTTCTGTTCTCTGTAACAGCCTGCTCTTGCGGGTGAGGCTTTTCTGTTATAGGAGAAGCAAAACAAAACCAGGTGAGATACTGGGGCACGAGGCACAAGCGTAAAGGGGCTTTCAGCGTTCTGGAATTGGTAAGGGCAGGGTTGAACCTGCATAGGGACTGCAGAAGACAGCCTCGTGCCAACCCTCAGAGGACCCCCTCCAAAGCCCAGATATTCAGGGAGCCAGGTCAGCAGAAGTGACAAAACATGGGCATGCCTGGAGCAGAGCCATAGCACAGTGCTGCGGACATTTCTGAGCAGGGTAGCCACCCATAAGGCAGCACAGACAGGCTGCTATAATTTTAATCAAGTTCTAAAAGTGTTGCCTGCCAGTCTAGCTCAGCAAACCAAAAAAGGAGTCCTGTGACACTTTTAAAGACTAACACATTTATTTGTCACTTTAGCTTTTGTGGGAGAAAAATCCCACTTCAGATGCTTGAAGATGGGGAACTTACAGAATGGGAGCTTCCGTGTCTTCAACCTGTCTGACGAAGAGGGTTTTCTGCCATGAAAGCTCATGCGATAAAAAAATTTGTTACTCTTTGAAAGTGCCACAGGGCTTTTTGCTTGTATAGCTTTAGTCAGGTTTATTGGACTGAATTTTGCAGAGGTAGGAGCCCAGGGGTGGGGTGCAAAGTTTGCTTAAAGCCACATTTGCATAAGTCCCATATCCTCTTGGGGGACCAGCCACTGGAGAGCAACCTCATATATTCGTGTTAAGAGCTGCAGTGTTTAAACCTAAGTTTGTACAGATTGGTCTTGTACCAATGTCACTGAAGGCAATAGGAATCTCCAAGGACTTCAGGGTGCTTTGCAACATGGCCATAAGAACTCTAAAAAAAAAAAATGCTGCAATTCGTTGGTTAGTGCCATGGGAGAAATCTGAGTAGCTCCCATTTTAAGTGATATTGGAAAAGCTCACTTTGCAAGGCAACAACAGCAAAACCCCTTCTAATGTGTAACAGGTTTCCAACAGTCCTGCCTGTGAGCTAATTGTCAGTTTACCGTCACTTAGAAGATCTGAAATGCCTCTTTTGCTCTCACTAACAACACAGCTTTGTGGGTTTGTTTTAAAGTTGTGCCAGGATGTCAGGCTGGAGGAGAAAAGAAGGGGTTCTGGAGCCCTGCAAATATCTGTGTTGCTGCAGGCGACAGAAAAGAGACAGAATCATACCCGAGGAGAAATAAGATACTTATGATATTTTTGATCCTCTAAGCTGCATTGATGGGGCAGCCTAACTTCCGGGTGGAGGCAGCCATCTCTTCTGGCCCCTACAAACGATGCCCCTGATTATAAATGGGCTCTCGCTATGTATAAACATCATAATTATAGCATTCTGTCTGACTTTGAACCTTTGAAGTTAGATTTAAAGAGAAGATAAATTCTCTCAGGCCTATATTTAAGCATAGATCATTTTATTATTTTGCCCGGAGGTTGCAGAAATGAGGCAGGAGAGGGGAAGCTTAAAGAGCACAGAATGTCTGTTTGTAAACAACATAACTAAGTATTTCCTGAAGCTCACCAGTTCCTTCCTCCCTTTCCATAGTATGGTGTGTGGCCACCTTTTGGATACACATAACAGAGATGGAAAATCTGGGGAACAAGGGAGAAAAAGATGAAAGAGCATATGCAAACTACAAGAGCTTTCCGCCTGCTATTTCTTACCAAGATAGCTGTTGCTGTGGTAACTCATCATACAGCAGTTGTGGCATTTCTCATACTGTGTGTGACACCTTTTTAAAGAAAAATATAGACACAGATGAGCTATTGGTGAACACTGCTGTTCAATGTCTCAAAATAATATGGCTGAAGTCACATGCTCACTTTAAATGCAATACAGTTCTGGATGCTGCACACTTTAAAAATGTTTCACTCTATTGCAGTAAGGGAAGGATTCCATTTGAAATTGGAGGAGAAGGGTTGACGTCAGAGAGTATGTGCAATGATATGATAAGAGCTCCCATGGCATTTGTCTACACTATTAGTGTCTGGTCAAATCTCATTTAAAAACAAATAGGGGCTTTCCATTGACTTCAGTGGCATTGGATCAGGACTTAACACCACTCGGGGAAATGGTGACTCATGAGAATACTGGTTGTGTGAATTCTAGGTGTTGACCTCATATTTTTGTATGACACTTCTCTGCCAAACCTTGCTATTTCTCACCTCCCAGAATTTACGCTGTTGTGTGGTCTAGTGAATAGAGGAGGAGGCTGGTTCTCAAGATTTTCAAATACGTTCTATTCCCAGCTGAGTCATGGGCTCCCTCTCTTTGACCTTGGGTAAATTACTTATTGGGTTTTTTTTTATTTTATTCCCTAAGCCAATGAGTCCTCTCTCCAACCTCCCCACCTTCCATAACACAACTCCAGTCTCCTCCTATGAACAATTGGCACTCCTAAATGGCTGAAGAGGATCTTCTTCACTGAATTGCAAGGTAGGGAAACTTGCATAGGGGGCCTAAAGCAGATGTGGTGTTAGGCCCCCCGCCCCCCAGTTCCATAGATACACCTCATACCACTTCTGCTCACACCCAGGTCTCCTGTATCTCAGCTCACTCCCACCACCTTCCCAATTACCAACCCCTTTTGGTTTACCCATCCCCAATGTTCCCAGGGGCATGTAGAATCAGAAGCTGAAGCAGGGGCCAAGGCAGGGGGCCCCCCTCCTTGGTGGGGGCTTGGGGCAATGATATCATACTAGATAGTCATCAAGATACCAACTTTATATGGGACATTGAGTTACAAATACAGATAAAAATGGTTAGATTAAAAAAAATCAAACTAGCATAAAATATTCTTGAAAATAAATTAGTATAAAATAAATAATAGAGGAAAATAAGAAAACTACATTGCTACTTTAGCCAGTTTTGAATGCCAAATATATAGAAAGGATGTGAAGAAGTTGGAAAGGGTCCGAAGGCAAATGATGAAGATGATCAAAGGGGTGGAATGCCAGCCATACAAACAAAGGCTGGAGGAATTGGATATATTTAGTTTGGAAAAGATGAGATTGAGGAGGGACAGGATAGTCATCTATACTTGAAAGGCTGCCATAAAAATACATGGAGAAAAATTGTTCTCGCTTGCCACAGGGGGCAGGACAAGCGATATTGGGTTTAACCTACAGTATACTAGATTTAGATTAAATCTCAGGAAAAACTTCCTAATGAGTAGAATAGGAAGGCAATGATACAGACTGCCTAGTGGAGTTGTGGAAGCTCCTTCATTGGAGGTTTTCAAAAAGAGGTTGGCTAGCCATTCACCCTGAATGGTTTAGATCAGTGTTTCCCAACCACTGTGCCATGGCACACAGGTGTGCCATGGATTTTTTTGAAAAACTACTCTCACTTTTAGATTGTCTCATGAATATTCATGAATTCATTTGGAGTCTGTATGGTGGTGTGCCTCAAAATACTTAAAAGTATCAAGGTGTGCCACAGGACAGAAGAGGTTGGGAACCACTGGTTTAGATCAATGATACTCAGATTGAAGCTCGGGAGCCACAAGTGGCTTTTTAGCATGTCTTCTGGGGCTCTTGGCAGCACGTGATATTAAAACAATGTGTGATTTAATTATTAACCAGTCTAAGTTTTTAACCAATCAGGATGATTTCACTATCTATTTAACCAATTCAAGTTGATAAAATAATACTTGGTCACTCATTTTGCTGTGCGAATTATATATAATTATAACTAAATAGTTCCTGTTATGCTGTTTAAATATGAATGTATAGTACTAAAGTAAATGAAACAATGAATTTACACCCTATGGCTCTCTTGGGTAATGATCACTAGTTTGTGTCCTGAACGAATGAAGTCTGAGTATCATTGGTTTAAAGAAAACAAATCCTACATCTTGGCTGGGGGTTTGGATGACCCATGTGGTCCCTTCCAATGCTATGGTCCCCCGCTTCTCCAAGGGTTATACGAAAATAAAGGATCAAGAGGCTGAAATTTAAAAAGGGCTAGAAAAATAACTACACACTTAAATACTTGACACGAGAGTGAAAAATAATTATGAGCTAGTTCAAAATCAAACCCCAAGCACTACCCAACCTTGTATCAGCTATGCATAAACAAGGCTCAGTACATAATAACTCTCCTGAAGTATGTAGAATTACAATGCAATTCTAAATAAAAGAGCTGTAAAAGATGCAATGTAGAACATTTACAAAACAGCATAAAGGAATGGAAATGCAAACAAAAAGCTCATAAAAAATGCACTTGAGCCAAATAAAAGCTAGAGTGGTAAGAGAAATTGATGGGTCAGAATTACATGGAGAAAAATAAAACTGGGAGATGTAGCACAAAATAAATAAGACTGAGAAATAAGAAAAAGAAAAAAGACCAATTTCTAATGGGGGAGAAAGAAGGAATACTGGATGTTTGATACCCTGAAATGACTGCAAGAAGGATGAAAAGCAAACAAACAAAAACCCTACAAAGCCAAACAAGCTATATCTCTTGCTGCTGTAAAACAATGTAGCTCAAATGCCTTTAGCTTTGGACAAGGTGGAATAGGGGAGCAATACATTATATATATATAAAAAAGTAATATTGCCATATTTAATGTGGAGGATCCTGGTTCTCAGGGTTAATATAACATCAGATGAGGAGAAAGGGCAACAGAACAAGATTATTAAGTAAATAAGAAGTATTGCCAACTGGACTTAAGTTATCTTGGCCCTAAATCAGTCATCCATCCTTATTCTGTGAAGCAGTGAACCACATGGTTAACCTTTGGCTGGAGTGGTACGTAAGCACACACACTTAAATTTAGGTGTATTTTTGAGGGTTTTGTTGAATAGGGATGAATTTGATCACTGTGGCCAGCAACACCATCTTGCCTATCACTCAGATCAGTAACCTGGGCACTACTGTTGATTTGATTTAGGGCACCCTCTAGTCTAGATCCTCATTATGCAGACTTTTTCTGCATAAAATCTCTTAAGATATAGCTGTTTGTCCATCTATACAGTTAAAACTCTTGTCCAAGCTCTCATCCTCTTGCATCTCTATTATTGAAAATATCTTTTTCTCTGGCCTTAACAAATGCCATTTTGCCCTATTTTTTAACCATTGAGAAGGTTATTGCAAAGATCACTTTCCTGAACTGTTGATTGGACATTATTACCCCTCTCCTTGAATTCCGCCGTGGGCTCCTGCCTTTCTGTTGGGTAAAATAAACCTATATTCATTTTCAAGACCCTTCACAGTTTATCTCCACTATTCCTATAATCTCTCATTTGTCATTGAGCAGTTAATGCTCAGCTCTGACCATTTGCTAAATTTCATACAAGTCCTCTGTGCTTTCTCCCATGCTGCCCTGTGGTTTGAGAGGTGCTCCCACTGAACATCTGCAAAGCTGCCTCATGTTTCACCCTCAGATCCCTTTTCAAAACTCTCCTTTGCTATGATGCCGACAAAAAATGAGGCAATGGTTAGGCTGTTGGTGTTGAGAGACTACCACCTATTGTGCTCACCATTATTTTCTCATGAGTCATATGTGCTTCCCTGTTGTCTGACAATCTGTTGTTTCCTGTCCTGTACTTAGATTGTAAATTCCTTGGGGTAGAGGCTGTCCTTTTTTTCCATGTTTGTGCAGTGCACAACAAAATCTTGATTCATGACTAGTCCCTATGGTGCTGCAAATAATAACTTAAGAATGAATTGGGTCCTTAGTCTGGATGTGAATGTGACCTTGGGGATTTGATTTTACACCCCCAGAGAATATCACAAAACCATTCAGCACTTCACTGCAGAGAACTACTGTCATTCTGTACTTCAGAAATGCCCCAGAAATAGCTACCAAAGGAGGTGCAGGTCTGGAATGAAGAGTGATAGAAAGGGTTAGTAGAAATGATTACACACTGTCTATCTGCATTACAGTGGGTATCAGCAAATGTTTACATTTCCACACTTTAATAAGCACTGCATGCATTCAAGTTTTGGGAAAGAACAAATTATGAAGAGTTAGAAAGTTATGATCTGTATTCTGTGTGGGAAAATAAGATTAAGGGGTAGTCTGCAGTATTAAGAATTCTGGAGAAAACCTAAATCTACATATGAATTTAAGAGGAGGAAAGAGAGTGTGTTAGAGCTGGTCTGTGTGAATTTTACATGGGTTATTTAATATATAGTTTAAAACTATCCAAGGCAGTGTCAGCCAGACAAGTCTCTATTATAAATCATTGTAAAGAACCTGACAAGGATTTGGGGAATAAATATTGCAGGGGTAAAGCCATTAACTCAAAGGATAGGCCGTGGCCTCTCTCTTATTTCTATCTTTCCATTTATGATGGAGAGACAAGATGGATGAGGTAATATCTTTTATTGGACCAACTTCTGTTGGCAGAAAGGATAAGATTTTGTGCTGCGCAGAACTCTTCTTCAGGACTGGGGAAGAAAGTCAGAATCTCTGAGCTAAATACAAGATGGGACAAGTTCTAGAAGGGTAGCCATGTTAGTTCAACTCAGCAAAACAAATAAGCAGGCCTATGTGGCGCTTATGAAGGTTAACAAATTTATTAAGACATCAGCTTTTGTGGGCATAAACCACAAGATGGGACAGATTGTTAAGCATAAGTCACTTTGAGATGAAATGGGCAATTGAGGGTTAGCTTGGTATGCATAAGGAGTTTACATGAGCCATAGGAAGTCATTTAAAAGGAAACAGGCCATTAAGAGTTAGTGGGCAGTGGGGTGACTTACAAATTGTTATAATGAGCCAGTGTTAAGTCCATTGTTTTTGATGTCCAGAAGTCTTATGAATTAAGTTCCTGGCTCACATTTTGAAGGAGTTGTACAGGTTTTCTTTGAGGATGAGAATTGAACAATAAAATACAGAACACTCACTTTGTGAAAAGTGTTTACCCACAGATGAAACAGTGTTTTTCTCTTTTATCATTTTATCCATGGGTGAACATGTCCTGGTAGGTATGTGTAGAACCCATGGTTCTTGAAAAGTGTGCTGTAGGGGGTAGAAGCGTCTGAAGGTTTTGCATCTGTTGTTCTGGCAGGGTCTGGTGCTGCTTTGAGGTGGTGTGTCCTGGCTTGTGGGGAGCTTGGTTCAAATAATAAGCTTGGTGAGATTTGTCAGTTATTTAAAGGACAGAAGAGGAGATTCAGGAAAGATTTATTTCAAGATGTTCATATCCTGGGACCAACACAGCTGCAACAACATTGGAGAGTCATTTACTGAATGACAGCATTTGGTATTGGTGTTGGACTATTTTTTGGACAGTACAGATCTTAGAGAGAACGTGAAAGGCATATAATGTAGGAGATCCCACAGTGGATGAAGGTGCTAGGCATGGTGTTCCTGTCAGAGTAGACAGGGCACCAAGTTCCATGAGATGACATTAAAACCCCCTGCTCCACCTCTTCAATAATGCTCGAGCCATTCTTAGCATTTTGTAGCTTCACAAATACTGGAAAACTAGATATGAAATGTTGTGTTGTAGATGCACTCCTTGAAAAGTGAGGAGCTATTATGGGGGTGCAGTTGTTTAGCATGTTCTCACTGGCCTAGTGGGAGTGCAGGCCAGGCACACCATTTTCAGAGGACCAGGAGTTACTGGCGGGGAAGTTTTTGACAGAACTTTTTGGGCAGAAGGTGGGGCTGGAAAATGCCGATTGATTAAAACCAGAAAGTTTTGTGAGCATGTGCTAGTTTCAAAGAATCTTTCACCATGAAACAGTTCTCTGGCTCAAGATGGAATATCTGGTCAAAATCAGAGGAGATGGGAATAGCCCATAGCCTGCTGATCAGGGCTCTTGTGGGATGTGGGAAACAGATTCAGCATCCCAGATGAGTGAGTGTGATGCTTCCCAGGGATAGCCAGCACTATGAGGCACCTTGCTACCACCTACCCTTAGAGAGAGGGGGGCCTTATTTGTGCCGGCCAGTGGTCAGCTCCCTGGTTCTCCCAACCACAGGCAGCATAAGCACACTTCTTCCTGCCTACATAGGCTCTGCTGTCTCCAGTGCAGGTTAGCGACAAGTACACTCTAGAGCAGGGGTCTCAAACAGGCAGCCTGCAGGCCGCATTTGGCCCCTAAAGCTATTTCCTGTGGCCTGCAATGACACTATTTTACCAATATTTATTTGCAATATTGTTCTATGAAAAGGTTTCAGTGGTGCAGCCCCTGGGCTAACGTACTAGTCCTCATGCAGCATTCGTGGTGATTTGAGTTTGAGACCCTTGCTCTAGAACACGAGCCCACAAAGTATCACCCTGTCATGAACGATCCAGGAACGTACTCCACAGCTTACTTGTTGCACCTTGGAACACCGGTCTACTTAACACATGGCAGTCAAGTTCCTTGATAAAGAAAGCAAATATACATTTATTTAACAAAGAACAGAAATTCATAGGATAGTACACAGAAATACTAGAAGCAAAGGGTTACATGTACGATTTGATAATAGCACTCATTCTGGCGTCTCAACTCAGCTAACAAGATGTCCTCTTGTCTAATGAGGTACTGTGGACCCCAAAGCCCTGCTCATAGTGTTTATCAACGAGCCTGACTGAAACCCTTTTTTCATGAGGTCAAGACTTCTGGTGACTTGTCTTCCTTTTGATGAAGGATAAGTGGGGGTTCCTCTGAGCTCCAAATATAGTTCCAAAAATTCATTCTCTGTACTCATAGCCAAGATAACCATTGCTTCTTTTATTTTTTCCTGCAGCCCCTGGAATCTATTGATCTGCATGTTGTTCAGATTGTAAATAGGTGTGTGTTGTAACCACTCCTTTTGCACAGGAACAGCCAGAGAGAGATAGGTGTATGCCTTACCTGACAGGAGTATGTGGATCACCTTTTAGGGACGTGCCTTCGCTCACAGACCTAGAGAACATAATTTATTGTATATGTACGTAGCTCTTCACAAATTTTCTGTACATTTCACTGTGATTATGATGAGCAGCATGACACAGGCTTTCATTAGAAACCTTACGTGACATTCTTTGGTAAACTATACATGTCAGACCCAGGGGATCCCTGTAATTCTTTTTGGAAGATGTTAGCTTTGTCCTGATGGGGAAATGGAAAATTTTTGAAATCTTGAAAAGTTTTATGGGATGAGAGAACCACTTCTCTCCAGCTCTACCGGCAGTAAGGACTCACGCTGTGCTGCAGCTGCCCATCTTGAGTCATTACACTCAGCACTAGAACGTGTAACCCTACATGTAACCCTTTGCTTTTAGTATTTCTGTGTACTATCTTATGAATGACCTTGTCTTGTGACTATTGTAAGGTTGATACTACCTCATTCTTTCAGAGCTGCTATTGATTTAGGGCAGGCTGATATGACATTACTCAGGCTGGAATTGTTTTGGAGTCCAGGTTATTATCTGTCCTGACTCAGAATGAGACATTTCAGTGGGGTAGTTGTTCAAGAGAAGTAGGTTCTGATTCGGTGGAAAACAGTGGCTTTTCAGCTGCCAAAAATATGGTTTTAATTTTTATTTTAAAGGCCATGCTCACAATTTGGGATTTCACAGTTTGAAACTGTTCATGAAAATGATAGGATGCTGTGACTGGAGGCAGGAATGATGAAAATGTGATTTCTAACAGCCTGCTGACTCTTAGGAGGCCTTTCAATGCAATGTTCTCAAAAGACAGTGGGAATGTTTAGTGTTCCATCTCACCTACACACACAAATAAAGCTTAGAGTTGGTTCAACTTGTATTTTTAAAACTTTCTGTAGCTGTTAACAGTATCATTGAGGAATTGTACATGATAAATGAAACAAAAAACCACAAGAGGGCAGGATAGATCTGGAAATTCAGCAGAATCAAAAATGATTCATTAGTGTAAGAGCCAGGGAGAGATCGGCACAGGCTAATCCCAGAGTGATGCTGCAGATGGTGACTTTCATTGGGTCCATTTCTGATGGAAGGAAGGTGAGGAAAAGGAATGGCGTTTTGAAAGTCACTTTACTATGAGTTTGTGACTAATTGTACTGAACTGATCACACCCTGCCAGAAAATGTTCACGGGAGACGAATTCTCTGGGGCTATTCCATCACGCAAGTTGTCTTGATTCATTTCATCCTCAGAGGATGGGTTCTGCTTTCCCATCTCTTGAAAAATGGGTAGTGATTCAGTCGTTCACCACAGGGACGTCTCCCACTATCTCTAGGGTCCCCTGTGGCTCTCCTTGGTATCCTAAGAGCATAGTTCCAATGGCGTTGAGCAGCTAATCCTTCCACTAGCTGCCATTGTGCAGGATTCCTGCGCCCCTTTAAAGATTTCCCCAATACAGAGGGCTGTGATACTATTAATGAATCCCCAAGAAGCACCAAGTTTCTGTTGACTTTTTCTGGGGGCCACCTTTCTAATTGCTGGTAACTGGACCCCTGAAACCCCATCTCTGCCCTGCCTCTTCTCCCCAAGGCCAGGCCCGCGTTCCACCTCTTCTTCAAAGCCCTGCCCCTTCTCTGCCTCTGTCCCCAGACCTCACCTACTTCTACACGTCTTCCCTGTAGGCTCCGCCCCCATTGGTCACTGCTCTTCCCCCCCAAAACTTGGTGAATCCTCTCCACCATCCTCCCCTTGCCAGCTGGGCACCGTCTGCTCTGGGGCTGGGACTGGAGTTGCTGCAGCCTGACAAGCAGCCAGCCTGAAGGTAGGGGGCTGTCCTGGATGAGCAGGGGCTGGTGCAGTTAATGACATTGTGCCTCCTCCTGCCCCACGGTGAGTAGACTTGTGTTGTCTGTTCATTACATCTGATTGGACACTGCTCAGTCACTATTGGCAATCTGAAATTGCACCTGGATGCAGAATCCAAAAACTGGACTGTCTGAGTAAGACCCATACAGGTCTATGGTGGAGTCTCCATCTTTGGAGGTGTTTAAGGCCCGGCTGGACAAAACTGGGATGGTTTAGTGGGAGTGGTCCTGCCTCTGGCAGGGGGTTGGACTAGATGACCTATGAGGTCCCTTCCAACCCTATGATTCTAGGTGGCCATCATGTCCATTAGCCCACCCCAGCCTTCCATTTTATGACATGATTGGGATAACAGAGACGTGGTGGAATAGTTTGCATGACTGGAGCTCTGCAATAGATGGGTATAGACTGTTCAGGAAGGACAGGCAGGGAAGGAAAGGGGGAGGAGTAGCACTATATGTAAAGGAGCTCTATGACTGCTCAGAGCTCCATTATGAAAGTGGAAACAAGCCAGTTGAAAGTCTGTGGGTTAAGTTTAGAGGGGAGAGCAACAAGGGGGATGTTGTGGTAGGTGTCTGCTACAGACCACCAGATCAGAAGGAGGAAGTGGATGAGGCATTCTGTGTACAACTAACAGAAGTTTCTAGAGCACAGGCCCTGGTTCTCATGGGGGACTTCAATTACCCTGACATCTGCTGGAAGGCCAATACAGCAGTGCACAGGCAATCCAGGAAGTTTCTGGAGAGTGTTGAGGACAACTTCCTGGTACAAATGCTGGAGCAACCAACGAGGGGCCTTGCGCCTCTCGATCTGCTGCTCACAAATAGAGAAGAATTTATCAGGGAAGTAGAGGGTCAATGGCAGCCTGGGTAGCAGTGACCATGAAATGATTGAGTTCAAGTTGATGATTAAAGGAAAGAAGGAAAGAAGCAAAACACAGACCCTGGACTTCAGAAAAGCAGATTTTGTCTCCCTCAGGGAACTGATGGGCAGGATCCCTTGGGAGGCTGATCTGAAGGGGAAAGGTGTCCAAGAGAGTTGGGTGCATTTTAAAGAAACCCTGCTAAGGGCACAGGAAGATACAATTCCGATAAGGAGAAAGCACAGCAAATGTGGAAGGCGCCCACTGTGGCTTAACAGAGAGCTCTGCACTGAGCTGAAGCATAAAAAGGACGCTTACAGGAAGTGGAAGCTAGGACAGTTGACTAAGGAGGCATATAAAGACATTGCTCGGGACTGCAGGGATAAAATCAGAAAGGCCAAAGGACAAATGGAGTTGCGACTAGCAAGGGATGTGAAGGATAACAGGAAGGGGTTCTACAAGTATATCAATAACAAGAAGAGGATCAGGGATGGTGTAGGTCCCTTACTGAATGGGGCAGGCATCCTCGTGACAGAGGATGAGGAAAAAGCTGAAGTGCTCAATGCTTTTTTTACTTCAGTTTTTACAAGCAAGGTCAGCTCCCAGCCCACTACACTAGGTACGGGGGACTGGGGAGAAGAAGAGAGGCCCTTGGTGACAGTAGGTCAGGTTAGGGACTGCTTAAAGAAACTAGATGTGCACAAGTCCATGGGGCCAGATGAACTGCATCCGAGGGTGCTGAGGGAGCTGGCTGATGAGATAGCAGTACCGTTGGCCATTATCTTTGAAAACTCGTGGCGAACGGGGGAGGTGCCAGAGGACTGGAAAAAAGCAAATATAGTACCTATCTTCAAGAAAGGCAAAAAGGAGGATCCAGGGAATTACAGACCTGTCAGCCTCACCTCAATCCCTGGAAAAATCATGGAGCAGCTTCTCAAAGAATCCATCCTGAAACACTTGGAGGAAAATAGAGTAATCAGGAATAGTCAGCATGGATTTACCAAGGGTAAATCATGCCTGACCAACCTCATCGCCTTCTATGATGAGATGACTGGATTTGTGGATGCGGGAAGAGCCGTTGATGTCATATACCTTGACTTTAGCAAGGCTTTTGATACGGTTTCCCACAGCATTCTCATTGGCAAATTAAGGAAGTATGGGTTAGATGCATGGACTGTAAGGTGGATAGAAAACTGGCTAGAACAACGGTTTCAGCGTGTAGGAATCAATGGCTCCATGTCAAGTTGGCAGGCAGTAACGAGTGGTGTGCCCCAGGGGTCGGTCCTGGGGCCAGTTCTGTTCAATGTTTTCATTAATGATCTGGATGATGGGATAGATTGCACACTTAGTAAGTTTGCAGATGATACCAAACTGGGGGGAACGGTAGACACCCTAGAGGGCAGAGACAGGATTCAGGGAGACCTAGACAAACTGGAGCAGTGGGCCAAGAGGAATCTCATGAGGTTCAACAAGGATAAGTGTAAAATCCTGCACTTGGGACGAAAAAACCCCATGTACTGCTACAGGCTGGGGAGTGATCAGCTAAATAGCAGCACTGGAGAAAAGGACCTGGGAGTCATGGTGGATGGGAAGCTGGATATGAGTCAGCAGTGTGCTCTTGCTGCCAAAAAGGCCAATGGCATACTGGGCTGCATCAGAAGAAGTGTTACCAGCAGATCAAGGGATGTGATCATTCCCCTCTATTCTGCACTAGTGAGGCCACATCTGGAATACTGTGTCCAGTTTTGGGCTCCCCACTACAAAAAGGACATGGACAAATTAGAGAGAGTCCAGAGGAGGGCAACCAAAATGATCAAAGGGCTGGAGCACAAGCCCTATGAAGAAAGACTGAAGGAACTAGGCTTATTTAGCCTGCAGAAGAGAAGACTGAGGGGGGATTTGATAGCAACCTTCAACTACTTGAAGGGTTGCTCCAAGGAGGAGGGAGCTCGACTGTTCTCGGTAGTAACAGAGGGCAGAACGAGAAGCAATGGCTTCAAGATACAGCTGGGGCGGTCCAGGCTGGATATTAGGAAAAACTTCCTTACTAGGCGAGTGGTGAAGCATTGGAATAAGTTGCCTAGGGAGGTGGTGGAATCTCCATCTCTGGAGGTGTTCAAGTCCCAGCTGGACAAAACACTGACTGGGATGATCTAATGGGAGTGGTCCTGCTTTTTTTGGCAGGGGGTTGGACTAGATGACCTTGTGGGGTCCCTTCCAACCCTATGATTCTATGATTCTATGATTTTATGCCTCACCCATCCCTCAGTCACATTGGAGGTAGCTCTGCAAGGTCCAGGGCAGGAGAAGGGTGCTATGGAGGACCCTCTTCCCCACCAAATATATTCCATGTGGGAAGATGGGATCCTTGAAGGCTGGGTGTGTGTGAGGATTCTCCATCAGAGTAATGTTGGTGAGGCAATCTCAGCCGCTAAAATGAGACAAGAATGTTGTGAATTTGTGGCTTTGCATCAAAGCCCCAAGGGACAAGAAAAGCACAATGGCAACTGTAGTTAATTTCTTTCCTCTCCTCCGCTTAAAGGTTCAGTTTCACCAGCACAAAATGTCTCAGAGAGAATTGTGGAAAAGGACAAAAACATAAAAACTGGAACAGCATAAAACTCTAGGTTTTACTATAAGGCTTGAGAGACTTTACCTAGTATTGAATGATATTTTTATTAGCTATGATTTTTTCCGTGTTTCTCTCCTACATAAAACACGTGCACTCATACTGATTGGTCACTTAAGAGCTAGATAGATATACAGAGGCCATTCAGATACAACAGTGTAAAGTAAGATTAACTCCAGTCCACTGACTGCAGAATCTGGCCCCAAATTGGTACACAATAAATTTTAGTATTTAGATGGCACCAAGTGACAACTCCATTTTCCTGGGATGCCAGGCAATATTGAAGACAAACATAGGTCTGACAGTCTTACTTCCGTCAATTTATTATTCAGATGCATTATTTATATGTCCCAAAGCATCACATAACAGGAAAAGGATATCCTAATAACTAATCATCCCTACTGACATAGCTGTTATGTATGGCTACTTCACAGATGCACTTATTTCAGTAACACATTTGTGTTTGTTGTAAAGCCATCAACTGATGAATTTACTGAATTATTTAAAGGTCTTTAAAAATTTTATTTTCCGGTACATTCATATGCCAAATCTCCCTGGTATTAATGCCCAAACATATTTTGCCTTTTGAGTTGTACATTCAAATAAGAAATGATTGTGTAACACTGTCTTTTGCAGGGTTCAGTTTTAATGTATTGCAGAAGTAAATACACTTTAAATACAAACATAACTCCTGAAAAGACACTTAAGGCTCACTTCTTGCATAGCCATGTACTATGAAATATTTGAGTGCTGTGTATAACAGAACAAGATCATTCCCAAGCATTTATTCCAAATTCAATGCAAAGTATATCTGAGGATGGTTGTAACATCTATTGTGACAGCCCTATAAGTGTGAGTGTCTCTATAATGTACCACTTGGTGTCACTAGGTGGCAGTCCCGAGCAGTTAAGCTTTTGTTTAAGGAAAACAGTAATGATTTATAATTATTTTACGTATTTCTGATATAATGTTTGCATATGCTTACATTCAAGTCAAATGTTTTTAAAAGATCTTTCTTTATTCCTTATAACAGTATATTACTTAAGCAGAAGTAAACATCCTTGTAAGGCAGTTCCAAAGGGAAGCCATGTTAGTTTTATTCAGCAAAACAAACGAGTCCTGTGGCACTTTTAAAGACTAACAAATTTATTTATCACATGAGTTTTTGTGGGAGAAAAATCCCACTTTGTCACTTTTCTCCCACAAAAGCTTATGCAATGAATAAATTTGTTAGTCTTTATATGTGCCGCAGGACTCTGTTTGTATACTTGTGTAAGCAAGGTCTAGACTGAGGCTGGGCACTTCTCTTGCTTAGCAGCTAAAGGGAGGAGGGCAACCAATTTTCATGAGCTTTGTAGTTTCATGAGTACAATTAGGTACTTAGCATAATTTCATTGTACAGGTCCTAGGCATAATGGTAAATATGTGGCTGGTTTGGATCACAAATCCTTCAATACCTGTGTTTGACTGAAGAGGGAAAGGAAATATGCTACCCGTTGTATAAATTCGGTTTAACCTAGCTGCGGAAAAGTCACCATCAGCAACCCAGAACTTGGAAGAGTGAGCAACCTTATTGTTCAGTCTTGTAAAAGCAAAGAGAGATAGGGTAGCATCAGCTCTGCTGGAGAGCTGGGCTTTGTTTAGGCAATGCTTAATTCCTTGCCCATTGTTAAAAGTTAGACTTAATGACACCTTGTGGAGTCTGTTATTTTGATCAGAGACGCAGTCTCTGTTGTTCTGGAGCTGAAATCACTGAGGGTTGAAATTCTCTTTAAGAGTCGAATTCACTGAAGAGTTGCCAGCAGACAGCCAATGTGAGTGGCCAGTGGAAGGCATGAGTGACCAGCAGGTGGAGCCAGCAGACGGTGTGAGTGACAAGTGGGTAGTGTGAGTGGGCCCAGAGATGGCAGACGACAACTGGAGGGGAGGGCTGAGGGCCTCTCCCACCTTAAAGAGGTTGATGTTAAACTATGATGGTCAGTATGGGGGTGATGGAGAAGTGAAGGAGATATTCTACATGCACTGGGGTGTATAGAGTTCTATTTACTGGGTTTTATGGGAATCCTGTTTCTCAAAGTCAGTGCCCATTTTAATATTGCCTCTCTGTATTCTCTTTATGTTGCGATTAGAAGTTATCTACTACACTCAGACTCGGGGTTGTGAGACGGGAACCATTGCCCAGGGAATAGTGCATGATTTCCCAGGAGACTGGGTGGGGGCTCAAGCTGGTTGGTGAGGTAACATAGTTTGAAAGCCTTAGAAATGAACTGTATAGAACCCAGCCCGTTGCTGCTACCATCTTGGCTGGGAGAAGGGTTACCCCTTTAAGGGAGCACATTTATGTAATTTGAAGTATAGTAGACTGAAAGAAACACAACATGAATGAAGGGTGTTTGAAAGAGCACAATCCAGCTATCAAAATCATGAACCCATGCATCCTGAAGGTTCAAAGCAATCATAACTTGGGTGTGATCAGAACTAGAGGGGGCAGACAGTTGAGGATTTTAGTACTGTGAGGTTCAGGAACCTGAAGGTCTAGAAGATTCAAGATCCCGACATGACAGGGCCAGATACAGCTCTACTATGCAGTAGAGGCAACTTTATTCCTGTGGGATTCTCCCAGAACATCAAAAGAGTTTGGTTGTATTGCAAAGGGAATTGAAGAGCTCTTCATTTGAATGATATGGGCTGCCTCTTGGCCTCACTGGGCTTCAGGGAATTAAGAAGGGATCCTTTGCTGAGACTAGAGTGTGTCAAAGAGGGGAGTCTGATATCCACACAAGGCCTATTGTAATCCAAGGTCAATTAGCTCTAATCTAAAGCACAGGCTATATCTGCGGGCAAAGCATGGCATACACGTGCATGATGAAGCCAGTTGCCTTGGCTCAAAGCTGGGCTCTCTCCCTCTTCCTGGAATGGTACCTGGGGTACCAGTGCTGGCGGGGTAGGGGGGCATCTGGCTTAATGGGGCAGCCCCAGCTGCTGCTGGCATCCATTCTGGTGCCAGCAGCTGAAGAGAGGTTGCTACTCGGTGCTGTTGCTGGTGAAGGGATGCTACAGGCTGGGCTCTTGCTCCCCCCACCTATTTCTCTACCCCCGTTTTCCAAATCCCTTCTCCCTTTTTTCTCTCCACTATCCCCATCTCCATCCCCTTGCCCATTGTCTCTTTCCCTCTCCACGCCCACCCCATGCCACATTACCCTGTCCCCCATGGGCACTCACTGTTATGTGAGAAGTAGGTGGGAACAGGACCCAGGAGGTGGCATCCAGCTGTTGAGGCAGGGACCTGGAGAAAGGAAAACAGCTACTCTGTTCTACTCTTCTCCCCACAAACTGAAATATGTTGGGGATGAGGAGGAGAGGGAGATGGCAAAGCTGCTTCCTCCCTCCCTCCGGCTTGGTGCTTGCAGAAATTGCTGGGAGTGAGGTGCGGGTATGTGGCATATGAGACCTTCACATGCCTCACCTCTCTTTGGGGGAGGGCAATGTGCCCCTATGCATCCATCTAAACTATACCCATGATCTAAAGCTATGACATTTTAATTGATTGTTTTTATTGTAAACTGTTAGTGGCACTTTTAAGGCCCAACACATTTACTGCATGAGTTTTGGGGAAAGCTAATGCGATAAATATATTTATTAGTCTTTAAAAGTGCCATAGGATTCCTTGTTTGTTTTGCTGAACGAGACTAACACGGCTACCTCTCTGCAACTCACAATATCATAGACTCATTCGAACCACAGAAGATTAGGGCTGGAAGGGACATCACATGGTCATCATGCAGCCCCTTGCTCAAAGGAGAACTAACGTCAACTCAGTCATCCCAGCCAGGACTTTGTCAAGCTGGGCCTTAATAACTTCTTTGAATATAACAGTAAAGTTGAAGAGCAAACAAGGAGTCCTGTGGCACTTAAAGAGTAACAAATATACTTATTGCAGGAGCTTTTGTGGGAGAAAACCCCATGCGTCTGATGAAGTGGGATTTTCTCCCACAAAAGTTCATGCAATAAATGTATCTGTTAGCCTTTAAGTGCCACAGGACTCCTTGTTTGTTTTACTGAGCTAGACTAACACGGCTGCCCCTTTGCATCTTAGTAAGGTTGAAGGTGTCCACAGAGGTGAGTGCTGAGTTCTTGAAAATCTGGCCCTGAGCTCTTGTGAAAATGGGGTCCAATGAGCACCCATTTTTGTTTAAATTTGTATTAACTGCCTTGGTGGATCAGAAATTTGCTCCTGCAAATCACCTCTCTTGTTTATGGCAGTAACAATAATACAGAGGCAGGATGATCTTGCAGTTAAGGCAGCACATTAGGAGACTCTGGTTCAATTCCTGGATGTGATACAGATTTCCAGTGTCACCGTGGGTTTGCAAATAAGTCTCTCTGTGTCCATCTGCAGAGATAATGAAGGTTCCTACCTCACATGGGGTGTTGTGAGGCAAAATTTATGATCGCTTTTGACTTTGAGATGCTGAGATTCTACTGGGTTGGGGGTCATATAAGTACAAAGATACAGATGCCTCAGAGAAAAGCAAAGCCTACTTCAGCAAACCTAGCCAGGTTTCTAATGCCTGTGAGAGGAGGAATATGGCTGGGGAGAAATTTCCCTGCTGAAAATGACCATCTTGTTTCCTGCTGGGTCGATAGAGGTAAAAACAACATCAAAGTGGAACACGACAAACAAAAAAACCCTTTAAATTATGCAACTAGAAAAATATATTCAATGTGGGCTTCAAATACTTCACTATGGCCTTTTAAAATTAGACTTTTTCGCACAGTATGATTACTACAGTGTAACAATCTGAAAGCAGCCAGCAACTGCATGCCTTTGAAGCCAAGTGTAATGAAACCATCTTGGCTGTTTATCAATTTTCTTCAAGAGAAGACAAACAAACTTTTCTTTTCTTAACTGTCATTTTACACAGTTTTTTCCTTTCCTGGTGGAGTCCTATGCCTGATAGACAGGCACTCAAGCCAGATTTTATACTCAACTTTTTTTCATTATACATACACGTTATCTTATATGGAATAATCGCACACAGAAGTGATGAGTCTTCTGTATTAGTGTTTCAAAGGGTCCAAAAGCTGCAACAGAACTTCAATAGTTGGAGCAATATCCATAGCAAACATCAGCTTCCCTGCTTTCGGGGCTTGAAATGTTTCAATTAGCAGCACAAGTTGGGAGTGCAGCGCTTCACATTTTTCCCTTAACTATGCCAAGCAATAATAACAAAGGGCTATGAACTTTCTTTGGTATCCTGTCTACTCTTTTAGGAGGCTTAATAGCTTCTGTCTGGTATTATATCTCTGCTGTGTTTCAGGGGCAAAATTCCTAATTTATTAAGGCTATATACAAAACTATTTGCTGTATAAAGAGAGGTATTTTATTTATTTCCACTGAGTTTAGGAGTGACCAGACAGCAAGTGTTAAAAAGTGAGTGGTGGGGGGGGGCGGCAGGGGATAATAGGAATCTATATAAGCCTTGAATGTCAGGACTGTCCAAATAAAATAAGGACATCTGAACTGTTGAATTTAGACCCATTTTTCTGTGATACTTTTGTCCTAGTTTTCTCCGAGTGACTGCTGCCTAGACAAGGTCTGTAGATTTTTCTTTTCAAGTCCTCCATGACAAGCAAACTCTGGTTTCATTTTATCTTCAATGAATCTTTCATACGGGCTGAGTTTAGATGAGCAGAACTTACATAAATGATCAGGTGTGCAGAGTAGGTTGATGTAGATGCTACACCTGGAATCAGGGCTGTAACCGGGGTGGGGCAACTGGGGCAAAGGCCCAGGCATCGAATCTTAGAGGGTGCAGCACGGTCAGCAGATGCAGCCCCTACCTGGCGCCTTTTTCCCACCCGACCTTTAAAATTCGGCACCAGAAGTGGCAGGGAGCCGGATCCGTACCCAGCCACTGAGGGGCCAGGGCTGGCTCCTCGCCACCTGCTGGTGGCGGCTGGGGACAGATCCAGCTCCCTGCCACCTTCCAGCAGCAGCTGAGGACAGATCAGGCTTGGGGCCGGGTCAGGGGAGGATGGCTGCTTGCCCTGGGCACCAAAACACCTAGTTCTGGCCCTGCCTGAAATGAATAAATCATCACAAATATTTTTCACGGTTGGGTTCAATTTTCCTTATATTCCTTTGTTTTCCTTATATTAATCATTTACAGAGTCTTGGTGACCACAATAAGTCCTCATGAATTGTTCACAAAACGACTATTGTAATTTTTTGCTCAATTTCACCCTACTATGACTTCTCATTTTTGAGAGCTGGTTGTGAAATTTTGGCAAAAAACATGTCCTTTTGGTTGTTGAAGAATTTTTAAATTCCGAATATTTCTACTAGTTTTAATGGCCTGTTTTCGTAACCACAGTTTGAATCCATGCTTTTTGCCACCCACAAAGTTTACAGACACACAAGTATTAGCCAAAAAAAAGTACTGTATTTGCTGTTCAATTATTAGTGTTTTTGTTAAGATTTCACTTGCATGAATAGGCACACAGAAATGTACCAAGAAAATTAGTGCTTGCAGAAAGTTTTTTGAAATTCAGCCTGCAAATGGTGACTTCAGTGAAGCTCAGGTGAAAACTTAGCTTTTCATGACTGTGGGTGACTCTCTTGTTAGCTGTGTGATTTCATTATGGGTATCAGTCACTACATCTATAAGTTTTATTTTTAAGATATATTGTTATTATGATTATTGCTGTAGTGCCTAGAAGACATAACACGATTGGATCGACAGTATTCCAGGCACTGTAAATCTGCGTAGCAAGGACAGTCCATCTTGCAGAGAGGTTCTAGTCTGAATAGACAAGACTGAGAATGGGAATATTAGCATATTCCAGTGCTACACAGGGGAAAGTAGGGACCTCACTCTTCCTCAACAAGTTCTCCAAGATAAGTGCTAATGGTTCCAAGCTTGCTTCAGCTAGTTCCTCAGGTACCTTAGAATGACTTACATCAGTTCCTGCCAACTTGAATACATCTGTCTAAACATTTCATAAGCTGTTCTTTCCCTATTTTGGCCTGCAACCCCTTGTTGGGTCAGCATATGTACAAAACCAAATAAATACACATAATTCTATATTACACCATATGTTTGAAAGAGGGGGCGGGCAGAAAAAGCTAATCATCCCCCTTCTGCTCCAGTCATTCCTGACTGCCAGACAAGCCCTTTGGAGTTCATTGAAGGTGGGTGCAAGCTAGACCAGTTTGGAAGGTGCTCTAACGTGCTCTGGTTGCAGGGCCAGGAGAGGAACTGGAGCTTTTACTTTGCCTCCAAACTGCTGCCCATCTCACTCCACACTGGTATCTCAAAGTGTGAACCAGCTAATGCCATGGTGGATATTTGTTCAACACTGCCTCAAAGAGAGAATATCATCTAGTGAATCACCGCTTCCATTTCCTGCTGTGTCATATGTTTTATGGAAGCTTCCTGGCCTTTTAGGTATCAGATCTGACCTGCTTGTCCTATGGCTAATCATGCGATCACAGTCTAGTGTTTCTAAAGGTCAAGAAGAATGAAGAGTTTTGACTTTCAATATTATAAATGAAGGTTAAAATATCATTTAATGTCATATGGTTTGGTGCTTAGCCTCTTGCCTATGCTGTATAAAATATCAACAAAAGCGAGAGACCAAAACAATATCTTATTTTAGCATTGTCATCCTTCAGTTATTTCATATTTAGAATATAAACACAGCAGCTAACAACTTCTGTGAATTAGTCATAAGACAAAAATTAAATAGTGAAAATATATGTACAGTAATATTTACTGCAGTTTAAAAATCCCTTCACATATTAAAACTGATTTTAAATGAATAAAAACAGAAGTAATGGATGTTTGAAGTCATCTTTGGTTTAGTATGATTACTGCATATTGAAAGCAAAACAAATTATTTGAAAGGTGTCTTTGAAAACAAGATTTAGAGAAACAACGTATTGTATAAAATATTATTTTGGGAGAAAACACAGTACTTTAGCTATGTATATACTCTTAACCTGGTCTGCCTATAGCACTGTGAAGCATGCACCTTTAAAATATAAACATAATAGCCTTTTGTAAGTTTCAGTGAGATTGCCGCGATACCTTTCAGAAAGAGTGACTGAAAATGTGATAAAAATAATTCATTTCAAGTTTGTGTATCCCAAACAATCCCTTTGTTATACTTTTATTCTAACCAGTGGGAAAATCCATTTAGCTGGCGGCATTTCCAAGAGCTGCAGCTGTTTGTTTATCATTCTTTTTCATTTACAGTGTTTATGGTATTTATGTAATGGATGGTTCAGTTTCCTGATAATCTTACAGGGAGGTGTAATCATTACAGGAGCTCTCATGCTCTCCCAAGTGGTCCAACACATCTTAATTGTAACCGTTTTAGCTGATGAAATTATGGATAATACTACCATAAGCTTGTGTTCAGGTCTTGAGCTGGTTTATCTTCTCTAGGCTGTAACAGACCTCTCACTGTAAGGTGATTGTGTTAGAATTTGAAATATACCTGAGGGCCATCCTGTCCCAAAACTATTGACCAACAATTAGTAATATTGGGCCCAGTGGTGGTAGAATTTACCCAGCAGTTGGGAACTAGGGGGAGGGAGATTAATACCATGATAAAAACTTTAGTAAATGGTAGCAAATATGTACAACTGGTTGCCCCCCCCCAACCAAAAACAAAAACCAAAAAACCTCAATAACACATAATAGGGATTTTATTTAAACCAGAACATATGGAACTGTATTCCACCTTCTTGCAATAACATTAAATAGATGAAGAACAAAGATAAAAAAATTATAATGGTTTATGTCTATGTATGTTTGTGTGGGTAGTCAAATACCAGAACTTACTACTAAATGCACTTAAGTAAATATAGTCCCCTAAAGAAAGAAATATATCTATGTCTATTTTGGTAAGCATGTCCTGTTATCTTGTAGGCCATTTGCTGATTATTTATTTATAGTTCAAGGTTTCCCTTTCTCCAAGTGTCTCACTGGGTATAAAGTCTAATGCCCAAGTAACTCTTTGAGTTACAAGTACTTGTGATTTCCTGAAGAGATGGACTCAACACCAGTGATTCATACCTGCAGGGGTGCACATTAAACCAGACACACTGGCTATGAAGGAACTCTGATACTGCTGTGTTGGATCTCTGGGCTGCATGAATCAATGATAGGAAACAAGTGGAACCAGTCGTCAGGAACAAGCAGGAACTGATGCTCGGGAACATGCCCTCAGAGATGGACTGACTTGACCCAGCCAGCTGTAAACTAAAGGGATGCTCTTCTGCCTGTCTGTCTCTTCTGCTCAACCTCAGTTTCTCAGTATAGTCTCCGTTTTGCTCAGTCCCAGTTTTCCTTGATTCCTCTGGCTGCCCTCTCCTCTTTGCCCTGTTTCTTTCAGTTTACTGACAGACTGTTTCTCTCCATCTCTCTCTCACTGACTCCCCCCTGCCTGCCTCTGTTCTTCAACCATCCCCCTCTTTTCTTTCAACCTGCACTTCCTCCACTCTGAGGGAAGGGGCCATCTCCTCTCACATTCACCCTGAACACACCCTTAACTTTATATCTCCATTTGGTGTTGAATCCCTTTACCATATTTACAGTAGCATGAACTGTTCTAGTTAAACTGGCCAATTTGAAGCATATCTCTTTTATTTCTGAAGATTTTCTATTGGATTAAGTTGTGTTAAAAATCAAGATAATAGGACAATATTTTAACTTGGACTTCTTAAAGTGCAGTTCTCTTCTGAAACATGACTTTGTACAAATAAGGCTGTAGGCTCCTGTGTTTATTGTTTTTCAATGAATCCTTATCATTTGTTCTCAGTTAACAATGAAGATTTTTTTTTCATCTTTCAGCCCTAAAAGCTCAATCTGCAGTGAGAAGTTCAGGTCTGCATAGTCCATTTTTTACCTTCAGTGAAACCATGTTTTTCTGTGGGTTTGCAGAGATGTATTGATGGGTTGTGTAATTCTGTGAACAATTCTCCGAATGATGCACCAGAAGGAACCGAATCCAGTTCAGTCTCTTCTAGGTGTACTGACTAACAGGAGTAAAAAGCAGTGAAATCTTATTTGCAGTTGTGCAGAGCCCATAGTAAAAGGGTGTGCAGAACAGCATAGCCCCATGGGGAGTAGCAGGAGGCATTGTGTCTCAGGAAGGTGGAATGGCTTCCAGGGCTCCTAGGGGGTATTCTCAGCATATCCCTTTTGTGAAATGCAACTGTCTGCTCCCTACGTGGCCAGTACGTTGCATGGGGCAGAGGGCTCTCTCCTGCTTAGGGACAACATGCATTAAATGGGAGCAGGGACAGAGCTGTTCTTGTGATTTTCAGAGCAGTGACTACAATTCTTCCTGGCCCTTATGGAGGACATGCCAGGGAAGGCTTCTTACAGCCTCTACTCCACTTGGCCCTGACCAAGCATGGGCTGGGCCTAAATGAGCCCCCATGACTTTAACTGTAAATACCAACAGGAACGGCTCTCCTGACCAAGGAGCAGGGGTGTTACTGGCACCTGACACAGAGGGCACGTGCCCCGAGTCTTGGCGTTGGTGCCCTGAGTGTTTGGGCCACCCCGTCCCAGACCGGGGACCCTGGCTGGGGCACCCTTTGCAGCACCTGCCTCTCCCAGCCCCGGCCCCGATCCCAACTGGGCATTGAGGCCGGGAAACCCGCAGGGACGCATGTCTCTCCTGGCCCTGAAACCGGCCGGGGATCTGGGCCAGGCTGGAGGTGGCAGGAGCCCAACGAATTATCAGGTCCAGGTGCTGGCATGTGGCCCAGGGGGCATGGCCCGGACCCAGGGGGCATGGCCTGCCTTTTCCGAGGCCAGTGACGTTCCTGCCAAAAAGGTGTCATTTTTACACTGGAGTTCTGACGCATTACGATAACCTGTAAGCCATTGAACCCTCCTTTGACCCCGGACTGAAAAGGCGTCAACTGCCCACTTCAGTCTGAATGGTCTCTGCCAACATGTGTGAATTCATTATATTTAACAAAATAACTATTTGTTCCACCATGTATTTCACTGTGACATTCACTCCTTTTCCAGCCCTGAAGAAGAGCTCTGTATAAATTTGAAAGTTTGCCTTTTTTACCAAGAAAAACTATTAATCTGCCCAGTCTGTCTCTCATTTTCAGCTCAATATCAGTTTTCCATAGCTGACAAATTCATAGTTAAAATACAGCTTGTGTTGAAACTGTTTGGACTGTGGGACTGACTAATTTAAATAGAAGTTTGGGGTTTTTTTTAAGGTGAAATGCTGAATCCTTTAACTTATGTGAGAAAAGGCCTCATAAAACTTTAATATAGCCTGCGGATCTTGGTGTTCATACCAGGAATTGTAGACTGGTGCAGGAATGTAAATGGCATACAACTGGGACATCAGAAATTGATGTCCAAAAGCAAAAAAAAAAGAGGGAAAGAAATAAGAACTCAGCGAACTTAATTAAAATGTATGGGGAAATATATTAATATCTATTTGATAAGCTCTGAAATGTGAGCATTTTATACTAAGTTTGCAAAGGGGTTCAGGCACTACAAGCAAACAAAATCTCCAGAAACAATGATTACAAATGATACCATGAAGTGTGATCCCTTGGTGTGACTGAACTACTTCCTTTCTGGGGGAAAAAAATGTTAGCTAAGTTAAATAATCTTTCCTTTCAACTAAAAATAAAACAATATAAAAGTATGCCTTTATTCTGGGTTGGGAGCCAAATTTTGCACATTTTCCCATCTGTCTACACACAAAAAACAATAAGGAGCTAAAATTTTGATACAAGTCTTTGAGGGTATGTCCACACATCTCTTTTATTTTGAAATAACACTGGTTATTTTGAAATAAACAAAGATTAGGTCCACACAATGTTTTCTTATTTCAAAATGATGGGCTCTGTCATTTCAAAATAAGAACCATCATTTCAAAACAGCTTTAACCCCATTCATTTTGAAACGGCTGTTATTTCGAAATAGGACCATTTGGACATGTTGTTTTGAAACAACACCATTGTTTTGAAACAACTGTTTTGAAACAACATGTCCAAACAGCCTTATTTCAAAATAACCATTTCAAAATAACAGCTGTTTCAAAAGCAGGCTTTCCCTTAATTCAAATTAACATTTTCTTAATTCGAATTAACTTATTTCGAAATAATGATGTATGTGTGGACATAGCCTGAGGTATGCAGTGCCCCAACTAGGTATTTTGGTGCCTGGGGCACATGCGGACCAAGCAGCGCATGGAACATGTCCTCATACTGAGCAGTGAACACAGCTGCTCAATATACACTCGGGGCAAAGCCCTGCTCACCCTGCCCTACTTATGTCCCTGGAGATATGGATTAAATTACGGATATAAGGTGTTTGGACTTGTTTCAGAAAGAGGACACTTTTAAATGCTTTTCTTTTTTCTTAGTCTATAAATCCTTAGGTAGTTTACTGTAGGACTGCTTACAAACAGTTTTGGGAGTGAGATTTGATGTAGAAATTAACCTGTGGTAAGTGACTGAGTGTGCTCTTGAGACTGGAAGTAACCTGAATCTTTGGTGTGTGGCAAACAACTCTCACACATACTCCAGCTTGCCTGGGTGGTTAGATTGACTGGAGAGCTCCAGAGGACTGTCTGTGTAACAGTGCTTCAGGAGTTCACACTTGTTACTGGCTTGGTGAAATCTAATTGTAGAGTAGAGCATCCATTTGTGGTGTCTGCCCAAGTTTTTGGCTCTCACGGTCATGAATCACTCAAGCCAACGTGACATTGGGCAATAAACTCTCCAAAGGTTCTGTCTGCATCAAGCATGTGCCGTCCCCTCGCAGCACATATGTCCAGCAGGACTGTGTGTGTGCCATCCTGAAACTGAGCATTTTCTGCTCCTAGGCTACTGAGGCTGAGAGGCAGTTTCTCTGCAGCGGCTTCTCCCATGTGCCAGACATGACCGTGGTGCCAGGAACAGGAACTGAGAACTGGGGCTTTGTTTCCTCTGTGGTCTTAATGCTCCCTGTGCCGCTGGCTCATGCAGCACAAAGCTGAAGGAGGACGTGGCCTTTCTGTCATGCAGAAGTGCTTACATTTTTTCCAGTCATGCCCCTGCACTTACCAGTAATGGGATTGGTCCATTCCTCTCGTCCACTACTGCACAGCCGAAACTTCCACGGCAGTAGAGCATGGGATCATGGCAGAGCTGAGATTAGAACTGGGGTGGGGAGGTATCGGGGCTAGAAGCAGAGCTGGTCTGGGGGCAGACCAAGCCTGTAAGTTTGGCTTTCCTTCTCTGCTTCCCAGTCCCCACAGAACTGGCCCTGACCCTGCTGTGCACCCCCACAGATATTACTTTGTGTCTCCTGGGGGAGGCACACCCTTCATTTTGGGAACCACTGCAGCTGGGTGACAAATGTGATGGGGAAGAGCTAACTTCAGGGTAGTAGCACAGGGGCTATAGATTGAGGAGACGAGTATGAGCTGGAGCCCAGAGGAGGGAGAGGGGTGGGAATAGAGGGGGCAGACAATGGTGATCAGAGTGATGGTCCTGTGGAGAAAAAAAAATAGTACGTGATCACAGATTAGTAGGTATTAAGGATGGGGGGTACTATTGTGACCATCTAGTCTAATCGACTGTATAACAACAGTCCAAAGAACGTCACTAAGAATTTCTATATCAAAGTATATCACGTAACTATATTCTAATACAGTGGTACTCAACATTTTGCAGGTCACGACGCACTTGGCCACATGTTGTGACCCTAGAGGACACGTCAGCACAGGGCAGGTACTGGGGGCAGGGGGAGGGTATTGGGGGCTGGGTGGATTTTGGGAACAGGGGAAAGGATATTGGAGGCAGTAGTTGGGGCGTGGGAGGGAGCCCACCAAATTATACCTTAACGCCTGGAATCCAGCCATGTCTCTGGCTCTCCACAACACAGTTACTGCTATGTGTCCTGACACAACAGTTCAGAACCACTGCCCTAAGGCATACACTCAAGGAGGCTGAATCAAGGTTGCACAGGCTTTGGATGAGGCCCTACGTTCCTTAAGAAAGGATTCTTTCTTTTGATTCAATTCAGACACTATCTGGCAACAAACAGTTGCTCTGCTTACACAAACATTATGATTAATAACACTTTTCAGAGTTTCTGGTCAAAACGAATGAGATCTATTGCCCTCAACTTACTCATAAATCTAGAAATGATGGAGTAAAGAAAACGGTGAGTCTTCATAAATTAACTTATGTTAAAAGGTTTGGCAAGATTATCTTCTCTTTCAGTTCCCACTAGTTATTTGAAAAAGTTCTGGTATCATTGTTAAATCGCTCTGATGCCAATTTGGTCCAGTTGGTCCCAAACTGCTGGGAATTGATGTGTGTTTCATCAGCACTGACAGTTTACAAAATGGGAACACTAGACACACTGACATTTATAATGTGTTTGGTAAACAGGACAGTTGGTGATGATTAAAATACTCCGCCTTTCTCTTCAGTTTAGAAGGCTTTAGGAGATGTATAAAATCCTCATGATAAGTACGATTAAGGCAAGGAAACAACTGCTGCTAGCAACGTAAATAAATAGTCTGTTAAAAAGTGAACAAGACAGTCTTACGAGAGCCCTTCCTAAACTAAATATTTTAATGCTACTTGCCAGCCTACATTTTCTTTTGGGTACTGATGTATCTCATTTACAGAAGACCCCTGTTGTTGACTCATGTTGGAATTCTGGTGTTGGCTGAGCTTATAACAAAACACCCCACCAGGAGAAAAATTGAGCTGGCTAAGTTGATACTGTATCTGTATTTTGAACCCAAGACTCCAAAATGTTAAATTTTCTCTAATAATTTGTGGTGTTCCACCTTGGATATGGATTCAGTTTCTTTATATTGTAATGTTTTATTAGATAAGGTATTTCTTAGTTTACCAAGCTACCTTGTGAAAACGTGACTTGAAGCCGACATAAATCAGTGGGAGTCTCATTTCTTACCAAATGTGTTGGGTATCTAATGGCTAGATAACTGTTACAAGTGATTATACCCCTACTGCATACACGTGAAGCCATATGTATTTCTGCAAAATGATCTGTAAGGAGGCCTTTACAAAACTATGAGTAATGACAGAACAAACAGTTCAGATTTTTTACAGAGATGATCTAGGACGAGCCAGGAAAATCAAACTAAAGAGTAGGAGTAAAGAGATAAAGAATAGGAATTTTTAAAAGCATCTAAGTAATTTAGGAGCACAAGTCCAATTGATTTTAAATAGTATTTGTGCTCCTAGATCACTTAGAGCCAGATTTTCAAAGACATTTAGTTGCCTTGCAAGTCACATGCATGTCTTCCTGCATGAATTATTTAGATACCTAAAGGGATTTTTCAAAAGTACCTAAGTAGGTTAGGTGCTTTACTCCCACTGGGAACCTATTTGTAGCTTTAGGCACCTAAATACTTTTGAAAAGCTGGTCATATAGCTACTTTTGAAAGTAGAGTATGGACACATATCTTTCTATAAGATGCTCAGATACTGGAGTAACATGCTAGGTACAAACGTCTAGACATAGTGAACTAGCACTAGTTGTGTAACTGTTCTGATGAAGCCATAGAAAATGTGCAACATTTCATGTTTATCTTTATCCTGTACAACATGGTCAAGAGAAGACACATGTAGCATGCTGAAGACTCGATGGAATGGAGGGGAAAGATGGAAGGAGAATTCACTAAACAAAGATATTGTGACCTGGTCATTCAGGATTTTTTGTTATACACTTAGATTTGTTATCTAGTTGAAGAGGCTATGGCATTTATAATCTTTAAATGCATTTACATCATTTCTGCCATACTGAACATAGTCATAATCTTACAACCCTGCATTTCTATACAAGTGCATCTGATAGGACAAAAAGTGTTCACTGTCCATGTATCAGCCACTGATGGTTTATTTTGCATGGATGAGAAATGTCTTGAGGAAGTCAAAGGAAGACAGATGTCCACCTCCCCTTCTCTCTCTCTTTTTTTTTTTTAAGATTGGGAGGAAACATCATACATTTCTTGATGAATTGAATTGTATTGGGATGGCAGTGTTTGTGTGTACCCAACTAGGCTCCCAATCCAGATATGTAAATGAAATGTGAGTGCAGTGAACTGCAGTTGCCCTGGCTCTAAAGAGTATTGTAACACAGGTCATCTCTAATCATGCATACATCATTGGTGCTTTTGAGAAAAGGCCCAAATTTTCAAAAAGGCTGTGAGCCCCATTTGTACCTGTGATTGAATATCTTTTGAAAGTTCTTCCTATTTAAGGGTACTGGCTTCGGGCAACCGAGGGTTCCCTTGCTGTCTATGACGAGCACTTAGTATGGAGAACAGAAAGGCAACATTTCGTATGAATGCACATGAACAGAATGCTGTAGCCCTCAGGTCCTCTGCCCCTGTTATTTCTGCTGATAATTCTTTCTTTTAGCATAATTAATAGCTGCCTGAGAGTGTGATAGCAGGGTTGGTGGGGTGGGAGTGGTCTGCCTCACACTTGCAGGGAAGAAGCTCTTAGATACCTAGAGAAGCTGCACTGGAAGCAGCCAGTTAGGGAGAGAGGCTGTGAGGAGCAGCCAATCAGGCCCCAGCAGATCCATATAAAAATGCTGCATGGCGGTCCAAGATCAGTTGTTTCCTGGAGTTCAAGGATGGAAGACTGGGTGTCTTGCAGATAGAGGGAAGCTAACACCATGGATAGGGCCTTGCTGGGCAGAAACAGGGGAGTGAGAGGCAACTCTTGGCTGGCTGGTTAGATCCGGCATGTGGAGGCCCAGAGGCAAGGGCAAAGAAGGTGTTGGGGCCACTGGGGAAGTGGCTGGACAGTTGACTACAGTCACCACTAGGGAAGTGGCTAGACTCTAGAACTGGGATGTTCTGCCCCCTAGAAGTGGGGAAAAAATACAGTGACAGGGCCAGAGGCCTGAGTCATGAAGAGGACATCGCAGTACTTGGACTGAGGGTGAGCGGCTACCAGTGACAATGATGGGTGATGTACCCCCCCCCAAGAGAGGACAACTCAGCTTCCAGAGCTAATTCCCATTAGGGCCAGAAGGAGGTGTCAACGTGGTGAGTGGAGCCTTGTCACAGAGCGACATTGATTGTCCAAATGTTTTCAGACTGTTTTATTGGCCAATTTGCTAGTTCAAGTCTTTGTTGGAATGTTTGTTTCAGATGTATAGGATGTTATTTCTGCATCAATTCCTGCTGCTCATTTTTGGCATTCCTACTACATTAAAACTACTATTCTTTTTTCTTTCATTTATCCTATTTTTGGCTTCATGCTAAACAGCACTTGTAAGAGAGCTAAAAATGGTTGCTGTCATCTCTTTGTTTAAGAAACTATCTTTGGATATTGAAAGGGTGCCTGATTTCAGAGCAACAAATTATTTGCCATTCGAATCTGAGTTTTGGGAAAAATTTGCAGCCATTTTTGTCACTTGTCTTCCTATAAATTGCAATTAAATTTTGGGATTCAAGTTATGTGGAAAGATTTTTTATATGGGGTCATCAGCCAGTGATTGGCCATTCCAGAATTAACTGGGGCAGTATACCTAGACGTGAAAGAGGGGCACCTGGCCTTTAAGCTTTCTCCTGGAGAAGGAGGGAAAGAGCTGCTGGCTGAGCTGGGACTGGGTTCCTGAGAGAAGGCATGTGGTAAGCCTTGAGAAAGGAGAAGCCTGACAACTTAGTGAGACTGTAGACCCAGGAGAGAGGGCTGGGGTAGCTCCTTTAAAAAGGAGGGAGTGCGGGAGCAGCAAGACTTGCTGCAATTGTATGTTTAACTGGGAACAATTAAAGAGTGACCTCAGAAAAGAGGAGCTCCAGGGAGAAGGGAAGCTGAGGATGGCTGCCACAGAACTTCCAAAGATTAGCTGAGGGTGGAGTGCTTCAGCATAGGTGTTACCACCCACAGGTGGTGCCAGATGTGAAATCTGAGTCCCATCCCATCAAGAAAGAAAATGTGAGTAGTGAATTACCTTATGACCAGCAAAGGACACTTGACTGTGGCAGGAGGTAGCAGCCCGGATATTGCCCCTGGGTGAGGGGAAATACAAAGGTCTGCGAAGAAGGAAATTGATATGGAGGGAGTCTTTTGGCTGGTTCTCTGGTTGCAGAAGGGCAGATAGTGGTACTAGATGCAGATGCAGCATGCATTTCACCAGATAATACCTGGATAATTGCTTGGCCCAAGAGTTGTAATACCAAACATCTGGGAGGTCAATGATTGGGTGAGGAGCCGCTGAGAGGTGGAGGCAGAATAGTGACCTGGGGTGTAAGCCCGGGGATAGTTTGTTTTACATGTAGGCAAGTGAGACTCTTAAGGAATATGGGGGCCAAACATGCAAAGATAAAGCCCCAGGGTTTGTCAGAAGAAATTGGAGGTGTGGGATTACCCTTTTGGGGTGATGGAAATGTTCAGGGGAGGGTTCAGCAGGCCTTTTTTGTATATAAAAAGCTGGAAAGGGCTCTAAGCTTAGAATGGCTGTTGCCTGACCATTTGCAAGGGTCTGGTGGAAGTTGCCCCAACTGTGAGAGAGTAGAGAACTGGGGAGACTAACTAGCACTATAGGGTTTTAGAAGAACTGCTGTGTTGAAGGAGCTGAAATCTGTGGGACCACCTCTGTGAACAACTGAAACAGGAGAAGAAAAGTTGAGAAGGAGTGGTCAAAGTCCTTTGTGGAGAGTTAGAGACAAGATAAGAAAAGAAGAAAGCTGGAAGGGGTATGTGAGGAGGAATTATTGGAAGGATGGATGGAGGACAGCTCAGTGACTCCAGATTGGATGAGTAAGAACAGGATAGCCATGCAGACAGATGAAATATCAAGACCTATCATGGAGACATGGTGGATAAGATAATGTTTTTTATTGAATCAACTTCTGTTGGTGACAGAGACAAGCTTTCAAGCTGCACAGAACTCGTCTTCAGGTCTGGGAAAGGTAGTCTCAGAAATATGCAAGGTGGAAGAGATTGTTTAGTATTAACAGCTAGTGCTTATAAGGGATCATTCATGCTAAAATGGCACGATTAACATCTGCATTTAAACTCTTTGCCTTCTAGCAGTAATCACCCACAAAGAAAACATTCACAATGCTTCCAAAACCTGAACCTGCCACTGATTGCTTTGGTAGACCTTAATTCATGTACTGAACAGACACTGCATTTATGGGTTTTTTACAATAATCTGTAACCCACTCACCTCTCTTTCCCCTCCGTACCTCCCCGACCCCATATCTTTTGTCCTATGACTGCAAAGGGTTAATGGGGCTTGAATGGTTCCTTACCCATATAGTTAGTATCTGTTGCCTCTGGTATCCTCACATCAAGCCTGCATTTGTGCTCCTCACCCTGACCACATAGGGCAGGAGGGGTCTGAGACGATGCTGCCCCCCAGCTCTCCTGCAGAGGGTGGTGGCTCTGTACTTGCAGGGAGAGGCATGCAGATGCAGGCTTGACTCCACCACTCCTCTGCTCCTTGCACTTTCCTGCTGCACAGTGTGTACTTGTCCCTCTCCAGCCTGATGTGAGCTCAGATGGGGGTAGCCTCACTAGCCTGCATTGTGAAGGGCTGCTCTGGCGCACCCCAGCAGGCTGGTGCCTGGGGGCCTCCCCACGGTATGCCACTGATGCTAAACAACACGTTCTCCCTTGCATGTTGCTCTGATGCTGGGGAGTCTCTTTGCTAGATGAGAAGGTGTGCTTGTGCCTCTAAAGCTTATCTGTCATCAAACGGAATTGGTCCAACAAAAGATCTTACTTAATATCACCCGCCTTCTCTAACGTCCTGGAATCAATCTGGCTAAAACTACATTGCCTGAGACTTATTATGTCTTTTTACATTTAAGTTTGATTGAATTGCACTACTTCTAAATATGGTGTATATCATTACAATTATCCTCATAAAACAAACAAGGAGTCCTGTGGCACTTAAAGACTAACAAATATATTTATCGTATGACATTTTATGGGAGAAAATACTCGTGTATTTTTCCTTTGCACGAGGAAGGAGACCTAGTTATGTTACTGAACAGGTATTCCTCAGAAATCAAGGAATAGTTGGCAAATTACCTGTGAATGAAGTCTAGTGCAGCATAACCAAAATGCTAACTTCTGGGCTGCTACAGGATGTTAATAGAACGCATGATTTCTCTCTTGAAACTAAGAACATTATGCTGAAACCATGTGGCTCTACATCTTGCAATTTATAAGTCCAGCTTCTTCATTTAATAATCATGTTTCTCTCACAGTCAGAGCTGTTTCTCTTCTGCTACACTCATTTTGTTACTGATTGGATGACTATTGCTCCCAATATGACACACATCCCTGTATTTTTAAGGAGAGGCTTACTGAACTGTAACTTCATGCTGTGTGACTGATCAAAAAATCCATCCTGATCAGTTGCACATGGCAGAAAATAGATCTAGGATTTTGACTAGATTAAGCAACTGTGATCAAATTATGCTGATCTTCAGGGGACTGCACCTAGGTAATTTATGCATTTTTAAAATGAGCTTAATGCTCTTTAAACTAGCCAGTTTAATTTCCTCTATCTGAACTGGGCTTTATTCACCTCATCACAGAGCAGGTTAACATTCTGTTCTTGCACAATCTTATGTCATACACTAAAAATAGGTTCCTTTGCTAATTCAAGGGACATTTTAGATGAACTGAAGAGTTGGGCAGCCAGTTCAGAAAGGACTTGGCACCAGGTCTCCAGCACAGAAGCCCTATGAAGAGCTCCTAGCTGGCCCCATGGCAATGCTGTTACCTAGAGCTATTTACCCACTCGCCAAACCTGATGCTGTAGTGCACACTCTGGAGCAGGTCAGCATGATTCACTGACCATCTAGGGTTGCCATCTTTCAGGTTCCCCAAAAGAGGAAATTGCCAAAAGGCTGGGGAGGGGGAACTGGAGGGGTGGTTGCAGTTATGAGTGCTGGGATGAGATATTTGACAGGTGATGGAGAGGATAAATATAGCCTTACTCTCCAAATGGTAGCAGTGCTGTTCCATGTCACAGTGGTAGCGTGCTTGGTGCAGGCCCAGGACACCACACTGGCCATCTGCCAGCACCTCCCCACCTCTCATCAGGGCTGGGAGCCAGGATGGGCTGGGTAGGTGGGATCCAGCTCCTGTAGCAGAGGGACCAATTGGAAGACAGAGCCAAATTTTTCTTAGCTGTAATATTCACTCCATAAAAATGCTGGACATTCTCCTCTTATTTGAAAAATCTGCTAGGATAGAGGATCAAAAGAAGAGGAATCTATGGGAAAACCCAGGTATATGATCATCCAACTCCCAAAGGGTTGAGGTTTTGAATCCTCTGTCCTCTATTCCTGGACTATGGTGCAAAGCCAGGTATGCAGCACAGAAGGGGTCTGCAGGACATAAGGTCTATCTGATAAACCTTATTTTCAATTAACTGAGGGTTCAGTAAAAGGGGGTGGTAGTATTGCAACCATCACATTTCAAAACAAACAAAAAGACCCCACCTCCGTGAGTTAACCATCCACAAAAACAGGAGATTTTAAAAAATTTGGCATTCTTTTGTCTCCCAATTCTTTTATCCTATTTGACAACAAATGGAAAGACTGGAGCCTTTACTCATACTGAATAGATATTACAGCAACTGGTTCAATTAATTCCATTGGCATTACTTGAGTAAGGTGCTACTCAGTATGAGTAAGAATATAAATATCTGGTTCAAAAGTGGTGCTGCTATGTGATGATTGCTTTTGTTGTCCAACCCCTGGGCACTTTGGCTTTGATCCTGTCCATACTATTGGGTGTAGTGTTTACTACTGGGAATCAGTCCATCAAAGTCAGTGAACAGTAGTGTTTGTTGCTTCTCAGGTTGAGATTGTATGGTCTTTTCAACAAGGCCTGTTCCACTATTACTAACAAACGAAAAGTTAAAATTTCCTATTGTTGTCAATATTTTACTAGCCCCACAGATGCTGGTTAGCAAAATATATCAGTGGTTTGGAAAAAAAAGTTGTCTCTGTGAATTAATGCAATATGCACTATTCTGTTAACTACTGCATTACTGAAGTAGTAATTATTTTAAAAAGTACGATAAATCTGCTGCTCTGGAGATTTAGCCAAGTATAAAATTATATTCTTGTTACACACTCATCTGTGAAGGAAATAATTCCATTGAGGCTAATTAAGATTCTAGAAATATGGCTTTTTCCTGCTGCTGCTTATTTTCAACACAGGTGACTGTGAGAATTAAAAAAATCCATACCTCTCTAAACTGCTACTGAAAACCTTGTGGGTCATTTCTTGATAAAAATGGAATTATTTATATCAGCTCCCATGAGGAGAGACAAACTTTTACTTTTGTGTAATTTTTGTCTTGAGGAAGAATCATAATCTAGTTTCCAATAATTGGAGCAATGGATTATCTTTTTTGTGCCAGAATTAGATACTGGGTGAAATCCTGGGTCCAGTGAAGTCAATAGAAGTTGATTATTGATTCGTCTGCTATAGATTATTGGTCAGTTAAAGCTAAAGGCCAAGTGCTGTAATATAGATTTTCATATGCTAGAGTCCTTTACATGTAATCTCTGATCTCTACTGAGAGCCACTCTGGTGTAAGGTAGTTTGACTTGATATAATTTCGAGACTGAGGAGCTGGAAGAAGGGCATAAAGTAATCCTCTGGTTCCTCAGCATGTAATTTTACACCCCATATGGTCTCCCCTCGATGACCTACTTGCACCTACTCTACCAATAATGTAAGTAAATCACAGTATCAGAGAATTATTTAGTGTAATGGACTCTTCATGGATAGCACCTTAAATGCCTGAATTTGGTTCCAAAGGGGTAGTCGTGTTAGTCTAGTCGAGCAAAACAAACAAGGAGTCGTGTGGCACTTTTAAAGACTAACACATTTATTTATCGCATGATCTTGAGTGGGAGAAAATCTCACTGCATCAGATGCTTTGAAGAGTTTGGTTCATAATGTATATACCTTAAAAGGAGGAGTAATCATGGATGGGGTGGAGAAAAGCAGAGAAGGGTTTGGTATAGAACTGGCAACAAGTCTGTACAGAGTAGTGCCCTGTGTTGTTTTTGATGGTGCAATTTACAGCTCAGCAGTTCTTCTCTCCTAAAATAAACAGTAGCTTCTCTGACTCAAAAAGCTTGCATTTTTTGGGGGAGAACAGACATAATAATTGGCTTTCTGTCAAAGGAGATTCTGGGGAAGCCCAAAATTCTCTTTCATCTTTATCTACACTCTGGGATTCCTTGGATCAAAGGTCACCTTCGTAGCAGGTAATACTATGTGGCTTCAAACCCAATGTTAAAAGAAATGTTTGGGCTGTGGGTGAAATTCACCCCTTGGAGCAGGGTCTAGAGAAGGCCATCAGTGCTGCACAACTCTCACAGTATATCCCTGTTCTGCAAGGAGGTAGGAAAAAGGCGTGTGTCCTGGGGTCACAGAACAGTGTAAAACCACACTTATGCAGCTGCAGGGGTCAGGTACACCTGTTGAGAAGGTGAAGCGGGGTAGTGGTTGCTACGCCTGCCCATGCAGATGTCTCTGCTGCAGAGGACCTTGGATGGTCTTACTGCCAATTTGGAACGGTGGGATGGGCTAAGGTGGGAGCAAGTAAATCATCATCTCATCACTCTCCAGTTTCAGTTGAGGACAGTCTCATAAAGCCTGTTTACTCAATATTATGAGAGGTTCTGAGAGTAACAAATTAATTATCATGGTTGAAAACTTGTGGTTTGGGCATGTGCTCCAGCAACTTCTTTGTCAAACTGATCTTGCTTGTGTTTTTTCCACTTCATCTAGAGAATTTCCTTGGGTAGGTGATTTCACCAAACCCCAGAGAGCATGTGTCAGCTACCAGCAACAGAATAGGTTTGACTGTCAAGGATCCGCAGATCTTGGTAATTCTATTGTTTAGCTGTCTCTAGATCAATGCCTCAGATTTGGGGAGAACTCTTTAGAAATACTTTTGTCTACAACGAGTCTTGCGTTTGAGTTCACTCGAAACAGGGAGTAACACAACTGAAGTTACATTGGTATAAAAGTGTGAGGAGACAATCAAGAGGAGGTAGGGAAGAGATGTCCTTTTAACTTTCAAGAATGTACTTGTGCATAAATCACTGCTGTCTTCACATTCGAAGTGGAAGGCTTCTTTTTGTTTGCTTTTTTAAAAAAGTAAAAACTATTCTGCAACATAATAGAGAATAACTCTAGGGTTTAAAACACCGTTGGATGGATCTTATGAGTCCAGGAAGTCTCAGAAGTCATGGACTTGATTTGCTGCATCTCACAATTCTTAGAAGTAACCTTAAAACCTGAATTTGTTGTCATCTTTACACCCAGTCCCCTTACAGATGGCTAAAGCCTTTCACATCTATGTGCGTCCCTCAGAGGATTTATGAACAAGAATACAAAAAAAACCCCAATGGTCACACATTGTTGAAAGCGTTCTCTGTTTCAGTCTTATTTGGAGGCAAGGGGCAGGTTCTATCACATTCATTTTCTTTATTTTTCCTTAAAAGAATGATTTTGATATTTGCTAAAATGCCCTTGAATAAATTATGTAAGTCACAGTCTAGATAGCGTAATTTGAGTTGTCATCTTACTATTGTGAGGGCAGACATAACATTTTTCTTTACCCAGCAAAGCAAACACACAAACACCTGTTGTTTCGAAATAAAAATTCTTATGTCCAAATGATGTACTGTTATTTCGAGACAATGGGTACCATTGTCTCGAAATAACGGCTGTTATTCTGAAACAGTGAAACCTAGCAGGAAATTGAAATAGCCGTTGTTTCAAAACGGTTGTTTCAAAACAATGGCATTCGGTCACGTTGTTTCGAAACAACAGCATTGTTCTGAAACAACTGTTTTGAAACAACATGTCCGAATGACCTTATTTTGAAATAACCATTTCGAAATAACAGCTGTTTCGATAGCAGGCTTTCCCTTAATTCGAATTAACATTTTCTTAATTCGAATTAACTTATTTCAAAATAAGGACTTTATTTGAAAATAACTCATTTTGAAATAACAGTTTACGTGTCAAGATAGCCATGAGGCTTTTGCTATCATGAAGCCAACCTATTTTTCTTATCTAAAAAGGAAGTGGGTTATTTATAAGAGAAAATAAAGGCCTTTGAGTTTGTTTGGTTACAGCTGATTTGTAGTGGGATAGTTAATGATTCTTATGATAGTTATTTGATAACCTGCTATTATACAAACAGTATTAGTACTGGACTATTGTTATACACAGCCTTATGCCACAATATATTTTCCATTTCTGAGAAACCTGCCGCAGAAATACTTGCATGATTTCTCTTATTTCTCTCCCACTGGCCTCTCTTTAGCAAAGAGTGGACTACTAAATGGCCAGCGTTCACTAATGCAGATTTAAGGTTGCTCAGTGATTGTTCTGGAAGGGCACAAGCTTCAAGGTCAGCAAAATTCCACCTTAACTGTGTATTTCTTGCTTCTCAGAAGGCCAGCACGTACACAACCTTACCTCCAGCTCTCTGGAACAGGCACTAACCCCTGTAATTATCTGCATGCATTGCAGTTGCAGTCACTGTACTCAGAGTAGCTGTGCTGGATGGTGGAGAATGAGTCCCACTCCCAACTCCTTTTCTTTTCCTGAGCTGGTGGACCCCAAGCTGTGTTAGGAGGGCTCCAATGGAGAAGTGAGTTCTGGTACCACTTTTTGTTTGAGGGTCAAGTATTGTCCCATGTTGCCTGAAGGGGTTAGGGAATGGGCTCAAACATACCTGAATAAACAAGGCCTGGTTCAGCTGAAATGAGCTCGGGCCCCCAAATCTTGGCGTGTGCACACACTGCACAGGGGGCAGGGAAAGAGCAGGGCTCAGACACCATAGTGTGCAGGGACCCTATATCCCTGCTCAAACTGTGTGGCTCAAAGCCCCTTAGCTTTGAAAGCCCCCTCAAGAGCCTCACTTATAAAGTAAGATAGAGGGGGCATCGCATCCCTGTTGGTAGACTGAGAGCCCCCAATTTCTAGAATCATAGGGTTGGAAGGCACCTCATAAGGCATCTAGTCCAACCCCCTGCTGAAAGCAAGATCACTCCCACTAAATCATCCTAGCCAGGGTTTTGTCCAACTGGGTCTTAAAAGTTTCCAAAGATGGGAGATTCCACCACGGCACTTCCATGAGAGGGAATGTGGGCTTAAACCCCTACCCCTCTTCTCCCCCAGTTCTGCTGTCATTCACCCCTCTGTCCCTGTTCCCAATGGGCCATTCCTCCCTTCCCATTTTCAGCTGTTTCCCCCTTCCTTCCCCCCCATTCCCACCTATTCTTCTACCCCTCCCATAAATATTTGCATGTGTAGTTATTTTCTCTTATAAAAATTCATCAGCACCATCCTCTCCCCATCACCACCCCTCCCATAAATATTTGCATGTGTACTTTATTTTCTTTTTTGAAACATTTTCAGTACCTTATGAATATTTTGCTGAACTCTGATTACACTTTCTTTGCAATAACAATCCTGCCCTAATAACAGGCAGATTTGGCACAACATGCATGCTTTTTTTTTTTTAACTTAGGTTTCTGGCTTGCTTTGGATTTGAACACAAAGTGCCTAGTGAGAAGCTCAGTGTTGATAACACTGACAGTCCAACAGAACAGCTCAGCTCCTTAATGAAGACTTTGTTTACCAGATAACTTCCCTCGCTACACCTGCTCTGTATAATTCTTTAGCAGGTCACGCAAAGGACAAAGCTCCTGATAGTCTAAATGGGGGAGAAGGAGAAGTTTATTTGGCTAACCTTTTAATTTGATTTCCCCGAAGGGGCATGCATGCTGTTGGGAAAACTTGAGCTTTGGACATCTGCGTACAGTGATCTGAGCCCTTGTTTGCTCCCTATCTGTTATCCCTACTGCTAACTTCCTGAAAGGAAGCTGCCAGTATCTTGGGAAGCCTTTTGTCAAATTGCACCAAATTTGGCTCTTCAATAGAGCAGTGCACCCCCGTGAGGTACACCAAGTTGCAAAGCAATACAAGTAACCACATAAATCATTCAACACTTAGAAAGATATCAATACTGTTTTCATTGCTTATGATTTATATAGTATAGCAGATCAGCAATCCTGCTATAGTTAAGATTGAGACCCAGTCTCGGTTTAAAGGTCAATTTCTCTGTTTCTTTTCAATCCAGGGGTCAACAAATTGGCAGGCAGCTAGGTGCCCAGTTTCAAAGGACATTGCCCAGCTTCCCTGCTGCTGAGAAGTTTCCCGCTGCCAAAATGCAACCAATTCCCTGAACACCTAGTAAAGGCATCTGCAGTTTTGTGCTTGGACACCAGAGGGCTCTCCTCCACCGCATTTCCCTAGCAGTACTAGGCAGCAAGCTGCAAATCTGGGTCACTGCAATGACCTGGTGCCTGGTGTTTGTCGAGCCCTGCTTTAATCATAAGAATACATGTGTCTATGCCATATTAGGGATGTAGTTCCCTGGGTTATTTCATTTTTTCACTTTAAAGCATTTCCTGGGAATTTTTTGAAAGTTTTTTTACGTTTGTCAATTTGTCATCTTTCCAACAAGGTTTTTAGCTAAATAACAACATTTTATTGGTTTTTAGTTTAAAAAATTGTTTTTTTCCATTGACAAGTTGAATTTTGATTAAAAAAATTCATCATACTTGACATTTGAAAATTTGACCAGATGTAGGTACAAGTAAAAACTTAGCTGGCTGTAAAGAGATCTATTGTTCATTTACAAGATGTTAGCCTATCCATCCCTCTAATAAAATCACACCTATTAACATGAGTCTGAGCAACAAAATGGAAGTCTTCAATTTCTTGATAGGCTACTTTAGCTGACACTGAGGGAAGGTAGAGACAGTGGAAGAAAAACAAAATCCCTATGCAGTCATTAATTTATTAAGAGAACCTTTTATTATCAGATTAACAAACCAAATCAAAGCATGCATAAACGTAAGAACATTAGTACAAAGATAATTTTCTCTCCACTGGACCCTTCACTGAGCATCCACATCAGAGGAGATCATGATAAAAATCTTTGACGGGACAATAGCTTTCCTACATCAGTCCCTGTACTGCTATTACACTATGGCTGTGTTCACACAGCACTCTTATTTCGAAACAACAGAGGTTGTTTCGAAATAAGAAATACCCTGTTCACACGACGCACAATTGTTTCAAAACAACAGCACCCATTGTTTCGAAACAACGGCGTTGTTTCGAAACAACTTAAACCCCATGTGGGGATGAAAAAATGCCATCCGAACATGTTGTTTCGAAACAACAGTGACTTGTTTCGAAATAACTGTTGCCTGAAACTGCTATTTTGCTTTGAGCTTTTTTCCTTAATTCGAATTAACAAACTGTTAATTCGAATTAAGTTATTTCGAAATAAGGCATTATTTCGATACAAGTTGTTTCAACACAACTCGTATCGAAATAATGCCTGTGTGTGAACACAGCCTATGTATCACCGCTGTAGGAATAGCAAAAGGTAAAAATATATCAGGTTCTCTACACTGGCTATATCCTCTTTTTGCCCCATTGGAGTGGCACAGAAGAGCTAGAATAGGCTGCAATTACCAGGGGAGCCTCTTACAGAGGAAATAAAATGAGCAAAGCTGGCTACTGCACTAACTGCCCTGTCCGCCTGATGCCATAGGAGCTGTTGTTTGGAGCAGGGCCATCTCTGGGGGGAGGCAAGCAAGACAACTGCCCTGGGTCCTGCAGTTCAGTGAGCCCTGCGCACCTGGGCCATGCTGTTTTGGCCGGCTTTTCTCAGAAGCTGGGTGCCGTGCTTCTGTGACATTTCCAAACCCACCCCTGGACTGGAGTGACCGTGGGGCAGAAGTGTGGAGCCCAGTCTCTGAGCAGACCTGCACGGCCCCCCAGTGTCAGGTGGGGCTGGAGGCCCCCACAAGCCAATTGGCTGTGCCCCCCCCCCGTTCTCCCCACAGCTCTGATTTGGTGGAGGGGAGAATTAAAAGGGATATTGAAGGTATAAAACAGAGTTATGGGCTACTGATTTTCCTTAGTAATCCCAGCTGCATGTGTTATGACAAACCTCACATTTCTCTAATTACCCCAGGGCTGGCTGAGAATAACAGCCAAGTCACCCTTGCTCTTCTGTGCCATGAAGCATTTGGCCCTTAAGTGTGTGGACTTTTGTAAGTGGGAGGAACTACTTTTCTCCCTGATTTTACAGAAAGTTTCCAAACAGGTTAAAAATAGCATTCCTGGTTATGAAGTATTATAGTGGCATAAAGGCTAGCAACGAACAAAGCCTCAGCCTCAAATAATTTGAACACAGTTCTGGTGTGACAATAGTTACTAGATGTGACTCCACTGGCGGACTTCAGGAGGGTCCCTGGGGCCTTCTGGTGCTGCGCTGATCTGCTGATGATACGCACACTATTAATAATGATCTGTTATTCCCAAATGGATGGGCTGACAGGCAGATTGTCAGAATCTGCCTGCAGGAAAGAGAACTGCAGTGAAAGCCTAACATCAAGACTAAGGGATTCATTTGGTAAGGTGCTGAGTCCCTAAATTCACAGGAATTATGGATGCTCCACCCCTCCAAGGGGCCTCCCAGCTTTCTGCAAGATCAGAACTAAACTGAGAAACTGAAGAAGGAACAAGCTAGAGTTTTCCAGGAAATTAACCTAGACCTTAGCTAAGCACTTTTGTTAAAATGAGTTTGGTAGTGCAATTAATGAACCTCATTCTTCATGTTATTTTGTATCTTTTCTGCTGGCTTAATTGTAAGCATTTTACAGCTTTACATGCCTCAGATCTCTGATTGCTGTGGGCTAGAGTAGATGGTGCCCCAGGCACCACCAGACACCGCAGCTGGAGTGCCTGTGGGTAACTTTGGCTGAGTCAGCCAGAATTCGCCCTGGGGACTCCCAAACTGTTTCCACTGACAGCTCCCACCAGCTCTGCTGATGCAATGTGGAGGGCAGGCAAAGCAATGGTGCAGCACATAGGGCTTGCCTACCCTGATGCTGCAGCAGCACAGATATAGGGTTTGATGAGGACGCAACCTATGCCGACCGGGTAGCTTCTCTCGTCAGCATAGGGACCCCAACTCCTGCGAGGCAGTAGCTATGCTGACAGAAGAAACCCTCCCATTATTGACAGAGCACTGTCTACACAGGAGGTGAGGGCAGTATAACTACATCACTCAGGCATGGGGATTTTGCACATCTCTGAGAAACAGCTGCACGTATCTATGTATGCCTATTTATCCATAAATTTGTGGTGTGGATCAGGGCTCAGCCTATTCCTTCACGCCCTATTTCTAACATCTGGTGCTTATGGATGTACTAGCAAAACAAACAAGGAGTCCTGTGGCACTTTTTAAAGACTAACAAATTTATTTATTGCATGAGCTTTCATGGGAGAAAATCCCATGTCGTTAGATGCTTGAAGTGGGATTTTTCTCCAACAAAGACTCATGTGGTAAATAAATTTGTTAGTCTTTAAAAGTGCCACAGGATTCCTTGTTTGTTTTTCTGAACTAGACTAACATGGCTACCCCTTTAGAACTATGGATCTACTAGGAGAGAGTAGGGTCTGTGATCTCCAAGGTTTTGGGCCAGCTCAAGTGCAGAGGCATGGAGTGGAGAAACTCCTAGTACTCTCTCCATGCCATCACTATCCCCCTGTGGACAGCAGGCCAGAATCTTGTTTTAGGGTACCCAATATTTTCTGTGTGTACATCACTCTCTTTGTGAAGTCTTGGTTTCTATCATTGAACTTGGACATTCCTATTAAACTTGCTGCATCTTCACCTATGTGCTTACTTTTTATCCTCTGAATTCTCTCTGTATGAGTATTTTATAAATTATAAAGTGATTGGCAGCTGTATGTCCTATTTTTGTAGGTAGGTAGGTTTAATAATAATCCTAAAATCCATTTGTATGAAAGATCAGTAACAAAACCGGCTCAGGAGCAATACTAATTCAATCAAAAACAAACTTCTGAGTTAGATGCAATAACATGGGACAGAACACATCCAATATGAGTCATTCATTTTAAAAGTGTAAAACTTAAACAAGGGAGGTTAGTGCAGTTTACAGTGATCTAGAATGTGCCTTCTCAAAAAGCAGCTACCCCAGATATTGGTCAGCAGAGAGTGATTCAGCCTCAACGCATGAAAAATGTGATGTTCTAGAGGAATGAAGATGCCAGCAGTGGTATCTAAATCTGAGTATATTCTCAAGGTACCACAGGGTTACTTTAGTGTAGATGATCAGCTGAAAGCGATTTTTAGCTTCTTTCTCAGGGAGAGAGGTAATAGATAGTTGAGGCCAGCTTTTTCAGAACTTAGCCTCCATATACATGCAAAATTATACAGGTGTAGGGTCATGCCTGTATTTTACAGAGGCAAACAATACAAGTGGTAGGCTAGAAGTAGAAGAGGAGCTCATTCTTTCATAGCCATGAGGGACCCTCCGGAACAGGACTTATAATTTTGGCATAGGCTGTGGGATAGAGCCTTAAATCTGACAGCCGGGAATGTGGAGAACCATGAAGTCACTTGCTCGCAAAGGGTGAAGGAGGCAATTCTGATGAGATGTATGTGAACTTCTAATTCACAGGAGTGCTGGGAAGGACCCTTTGGTCTTTCATTAAACACACACAGGGATTATTTTTTAGAAGGCTGGCTGGGGTCAGAGGCCTTGTGGGAGTTTTCCCTGTATTCCCATGGGCTGGCCTGACCCTGGGAAAAACTCCTGAAGGCAGATTCTTCTTTAATTGCCCATGATGGAAAGCCTTCTCCTTCTTGTGACACAATCATGAATACTGCAAGCCTCCATAGTTTGTGATATCTGATTCTGTCCTGCACTGAGCCTTCTAGATGGTGTTTGATAATTCTATTGTAAATCCTCTTCTTCCACTGAGAAAGCATGAGGGAAAAGTCATGAGAAGCAAACATAAGAATAGGAGAAGAGAATGATGAGATTTCTTATAAAAGAAACTCTAGAGAAATGAATTAATAAGGGACAACCTGGGGAAAAATATAGAATATCAGCACTATGAGCAAATAGTGTTTTGCAAGAGGTTTTGCATAACAAATCTTGCCAGACAATCTTGATGACTTTTACAACTAAGTGGCAATGAGCAGGCAGTCATGTAATACAACTTTGGATTGTCTTTTCACCAAACCTTATTTGAGAAACAAATTCAAGTTGTCTAGTATGTGAACATTTGCACTTGGATTAAAATGTGTCTGAAGAATTACAAAGGCTCATGGTAGTTGGCAATGTATCAAGATGCTGAGAAGTACCTAGCATGATGCCTCAATAGTTTATTTTGTTTCTTATCTTTATTAATGACAATCTTATTGGTGAAGGTGCAGGACTGGGGACAGGATTTAACTTCAACATGATACAGGATAGCTAGCTGCTGCATCAAGTGCCCAGCCTAGCTTGTGACAGGTTCTGCAAAGGAAAAGAAATCAACCTGGATCCACCTTAAGGAGCTAATTACCTAACTGGCTGTGCAGCTGTTCATTGGTTAAGGAACACCTGAGCCTCATGAAAACTCATAGGATTTCAATCAGGAAGCCTCAGAACCTGAAGAAAGGGCTGTTGAGGAAAACTCTTTTCACTAGAGCTGTTTAGGGAGGTCACCAGGAAAAAGGCATCTAAAAAGGGTTCTCCTGGAAGGACCTGCAAGTGGGAATGCACTGGGAAAGTCTACTCACTGCAGAAGATCTGTACTGGAAAGCAGCAAGAGATCCAAGCTAACTAGCAACCCTGTGTTCCAGGGAAAATCTGTAGCAGTTTGACTTCTGTAGGAGCCCAAAATCTAGAGACTGATCCCTTCTCCAGGTGATGGTGTGGTGCTGGCTGCATTGGAGGTGACCATTTGTAATATCATTTGGTACTAATATTCCAGAATTGCGATAAATATCTTATAGGCGATACTATATGAGGTATCAAATGGAAAAGTCCTGACTTGGTAAGATTAATAAGCACATTTATATGTATTACTCACTTTTGTATTATGAGTTTGAAATATGTATGGTACAGTGGCATTTCAAATGTGTGCTATGTTCTGGTGACAGCCAAACAAGCTGGAAGTAGCACTCTGCTTCCTTAATGGTCTGTGAAGGGAACTGGGATGTACGATAAACCCAGTGACAGATCAGAGGGGCTCTCTTTTCTTAAGAGGCATCAGGACATATAAGAGTAGACTTTGAAGCTTGTCCATTGCATGTGCTGTGTGGCTCTATTTGGAGCAAAGGAAAGAAGCCTCATGGGAGAAGTGATAAACTGCAGCTGCACCATCTCCATTTTGTTTTCCTTCCTGCTTCCTTCTTTCCTTTGGCTCAGGTCTTCCACATGTGGAACAAAGGACTGAGACCCATCCAGGTACAGGAAGCACACCAGAGAGGTTTGTGTAAGCCTGTGAACTCCACAATTCTGCTGAGAATGTGGTGTCTGTGGACTTCAAAGTCATTAGAATGTGTCTGATTGCTCTGACCATTTAACATTGCTCATCTTATTTGGTTTTTTTTTCCTTTTCATATTAAAACTTTGTCTGTAGCTGCCAAAGGGTTGGCTGGTAGTGTGATATCATGGGTAAGATTCAAACTCCTATTGCTCTGGTAATGTGGCTGACCCTTTGTAGAGCAGGAGAACACTTTGGTAAAAGGAATAGAGTTCTTTAAATAACATGTCTCTCTACTGGAGCTAGTTGCTGATTGGGAGTGAGGGTCTGAAATGCAATGGAGGGGCTTTGTTGATAACCATTGCTGGAAATGAGGAGCACTTTTGTGACTAATGAGGCTATCTAATTTTAGTGTTAATGACCAGTTGTGGGGGAATCTGCTGCCTTTTTGCAGCCTGCTCTGACATTGGCATTTTCAGGTGGGCTACGCAAGGCATAGATAGATCAGATGGTGGGACTCCTGACTCCATAAGAGCATCCAGGCTCAGGATGGCCTTACAGTAAAGAGCCTGGACAGAGCAGGCACATGGGTTTCGGTGAGGAATATTAGCTCCCTTCCTTTCCTTCTTCCCCACTCAGCTAGGACATAGGGGGTGAAGACTTGCTTAAACAAACTAGATACTAAAAGGATACTGTTGGCTATGTAAAGTGTCACTGAACTTACTGATAGTCCATAAAAGGAAACTGAGGCAAAACCACACCTGTTGTGGCACACTGGACTGCCAAGGGTATGTGGGACAATGCTGGTGTTGATGAAAGAGGGGGCTCAGGATGAGCACCCAGATTATTAAGCATAAATATGTGATATGAAGGAGCTATTTATCAAGCAGTAATGTCAAAACAAATAGTAGAAAATATGCAAAAGAGAAGAACATGGTCTCATCTTGCCATGGAGTACAATAGTAAAATAGTTCGTGATTTGGGGCTATGTATACAAAGACATGTTTCATGGAACCGGGAGTCACTTTCTGTATGGCTTTTATGGGGATTCACCTAGGCTGTTGAAGTTGGTTCTGGGCCTTTCATTACCTGTAAGAAGTGGCCAAAGCCAACAAATATTGGGGGAGTTTAGAGAGAATCAACCAAAAGGAGCTGGAGTGATGGATCTACAAAGAGATATTTAAATACTTGTAGGGTAAAAGATTATGATGCTAATGTGGAGAGGAATAAGTGATGAACATCTACCAGTAGCTGAAGGGTTAATAATTAAGGTAGGACAAGGACTACCACTAGAACTAAGTGGTGACTTTCAACAAAGGGCAATTTAATCTCAGCCTCATGGAAATTTCCTAATTGAGACATATTAAAGGGGGAATTAGTTCCCCCAAAACCCAAGACTTTGAAGCTCCATTACATAAATAAGCTGGACAGAACAGTGGAGACAAGCAGTACTGTAATGTAAGCGACCAACTCCTTGCAAGGCAAGAAGATTCAGAAAGCAGTATTTTCCCTACATATGTTTATATGCTCATGTTCTAGAAACATATTTAAAGCAATATGGAATTAAGTGCTGCTTTTTTTTTCTTCCCCCAAAGGGGAAGTTTTAAAATGGGAGGCTTAGTTCCAACTTGGACCACTACAGAGAGCTGATTCCTGGGGCCCCCAGCAGAGGGAAAAGAGATTTCAGTAGGCAAGAAATGTCAAGTCCAATGAGGCGGCACAGAGATGACTTGGTCTTTCAACATGGCTGAGAATAATCTTTCACCTCCTTGGGGAAAATTGCTGGAGAAGTCAGAGCAACATAATGCAAAGGCATATTGCAGCTCTTCCCACCCTTGTTCAGACAGAAAAACTGAGCCCAGGCCAGGGATGTTAAGGACATACTAGAAGTGACTGTTTGAGATTTATTAACCTTAAGCTCTCTGCAAAGCTGCTCAGATGAGTACATCCGTGCTTGTATTCCTCCCCACCTTCCATTCACAGTACAGCACAGACAGCTACTGTGTCTCCAGCTCGCTGATGAAATTCACTGCCTGTGTTGATGGCCAGCACAAATGTGCACCTCTGAAATTGCACTTGCGTTTTGTTTTGAGAGCTTGTGCTTGTCCTATGTGAAGGGTGAATTTTGCCATCCATGACTATATGAGAGGCAGTTGGGTGTAGAAGTAGAGAAAAGGAGAGACCAGATGACTAACATCCTACAAACTAATTCAAGTAACTTTTAATATGTCTGTGAAAAATTAAGTTTTGAAATAGAATGACCCTTTTCTTCCAATTTGTTCTTAATTTTTTAAAAATATTGTCAAGTGTGTGTTCCCATTATTTATCTTTTTATTAAAAAAAATTGCAGTTTGGCATCTTCTTAAAGGAATATTTTCTTTTCCCCTACGTACATCTGTAGTTAATATAAACCAAAACTTTGTGGCAGTCTGGGTCTCTTTAAAGAATGAATTAAAGGATCAGACACAATGAAATTAAAAACATACCATACAGAATTAAGCATTTGATTAGCAACTTCATAATAAAGGTCTTACAGTGTTAATAAGAAATAACAGGGAAATCCAATAAATGTACAATAGGAAATACAAAGGGAACGTGCTGTTTTCTTTCAAGTTTTAACCACCTATTCTCGCCTGGGTATAGTATACCACACCAGACTGAACTACAGGGTTAAGGTGTGTATATGTGTCTACAGATATAGCATGTAGATTCTGTAAGAGAATTTGTCTGCTTTAAAGGGAAACCAGTTATATGACCGCTAACATTTTGAAGGTCCATCTGGAGAATTTTAATCACCCAGACAGCATGAATGATTCAAGTCAACTATGCTTACAGTCAGTCGCAATGCATACGTATTTTTTCTTGCTGCAAAGTGGTTAAGAAGGCACCTTGAGAGAAGCAATGATGCATACACTAATATTTTTCTTCTTTTGGAGCCTGTATTGATGTAGAGTTGGGAAATCTTTAGGACATGTTAAGGTTTGGAAAATTTCCAGTGTTTTTAAAAAATGGCCATTACAATGATTTTACCCATTCTGCTAGTCAAATTGTGCTCTTACACCTGATCAAGTTTACTGACTTCATTAATGCCTTGAGCCAATCAATACTGATGCTACTTTTGACTGTGGATTTGAAAGAGGGATTACAGGAACAGACAAGACTGAATGGTGGATTTTGAAATTAAGATGCCCTTTCCTTGCGTTCTGTGAGGTCGTCTGGAGAGGAATTGGAATAAAAGGTTCTAGGGTCATCTGCAAGAAAGGAAACCTTATGGTGTCTTTTGATTTTTTTTTTTTTTGTAACAGCAAATAAACTTAGCTTTTCTGGAATATTTGGAGGGGGAACAATTAGATGCAAAATAAAAGAGTGAGAACTATAAAAGTGAGAGTCTGGAGAAGAGAAAGGAGTGGCTAGCAGTAAGAAAGGAGTTGGAGTGGAGAGGACATTAGCAAAAAATTAATGTAACAAGTTTGTTAGTTATATACACATACTCAAGCCAACATGTCTTACCACATTTAATCACTGCTAATATCTGAGGAAAGTACTCACATCTTTATTTTTCATAGGGACCATTAGATCATAAAGTTTCATTGTTATCCCTATATTGAGCCTGATAGTTGTGTTTGGCTAAAGAATATCTTCCAGAAAGTCACCCAGTTCTGCTCTGAAGGTGTCAAGAGACAGGCAATCCACCACTTCCCATTGTAGTTTATTCCAATGCTTAATCACCCTTGCTATTCAAAATTTATGCCTAATTTCTGATTTAAATTTGTATGACTTCTGCATGTAGCTATCAGCTCTTGTTATACCTTTTTCTGCTAGATTCATGCAGGAGTAAAAACTGGGCACTTGTAAGTACTTGTATAGTTTGAGCAGTAACTTGATTAATCATCTTTCCGAGAAGTCAAACAGACAGAGCTCTTTGTTTCTCACTATAAGGCATTTTCTCTAGCACTGAAATAACTTTTGTGGCTCTTTTCTGTGTCCTTCCTGCTTCTAAGGAATGTTTTCCTTTTTTTTTCTTTGTCCGAACTTTAGATTTGTATTGTCCAATCAACTGAATGTGGGAGCAAGAACCAGGATTCGATTTGTTTTATTAGTGACCTGATTAGTTAGATCTCAACTAAAATGGAAAGAAAGGGCCTAGGTCAATCCTGAAATGAAAAAAAATTTGATTTGTATCTATAAGGATGAGAACCATTGGTCTAATTCACAGCAACAATTATTAAATACAGAGTGCTTGACTGTCTCCTTCTATGCCTGCCTAAACTAAGGGCAAGCCTAAATTAGTGCAATATTAGACAGCTGCAATATGGGCTTAACTGAGGCTTGTTCTACATGTGGCTGGCCAAATTCATGGTGATCTGTCAGCAACAAACAAGTTTCCTAACTTCTTACCATGGCATCCCTGCTATACTGCACTAACAGGAAATGCTTTCTTTTTGATACAGCATTAATCTTTTTTTGTGGGGGCATGCATTAACACAGTCAATTTCTGGATTGACTGACTGGGTCTGCTGTGTTGCACAACTGATTTTGAAGAACCAGACCAGTGGTGCTGATGGTGGTGCCATCAATGTACAGATGTACCCTGAGAAAAATGTCAGGACCACACTTTTCTTTCTAGCTGCATGTGTTCTTCACAGCAGTGCCGTAACTATGGCAGGGCAAATGGGGCTTTGCCCCCGACGCCCGGGACCGGCTCTATTGAGCCACTCTATCAAAGGGTGTGTTAGGTGCGGCTTATTGCAAGGGGTGCGATCTGAGTGGAATGCACCCCAGGCGCTGAAATGGGTGGTTGCAGCTGTGCTCCATAGCTGTCAAAAATAAGTTCTACCTTATGCTGGGAACCGTAATATAACATTGGCTACATGGTACGCAGGATTGATTCAAGCAGAGGTGAAAATGCTCAACATCTTATGCTTGTCTAGAATTTGGAAGAGATTTCTGTATGAATCTGTTTCCTACTAAAGTGATCCATGTCTTATGAAGAGACACAGCATACTGTATATCTTTCTTCCATACATTTCTGATGGGTTCTCAAATATAAAAATACCATGAATAGGATAATGCCTAATTGCTAGAACTCCAATTATGCATAGATTATTATACATGAGACTGTCATATCTACAGTACGTGCCATATGAAAATGTTACTTAATTTTGGCTATGCTAAGAATTAGATTGTTAGAAAACAGTATTCCTATTTACAAGCAGTGTTGCGTACTAAAGATTAACCATTGACTCACGTAGGAGCATTTTTCTTAGAATATTAAATAGCAAATACTAATTTAAGATTTTGAGCTGGAACTAATGTAGAAACTCAGTTTTTAATATATTACTGACTCTTGTCACTTACCGTTTAGACAGAGCATATCTCCAATACTTTGGCACAAGTAGTGTTTTGAAATGGAAGACAGCTAGTGTGCTACCAACACGGGAGAGGTCTCACCTCAGCAGTTTGGACAGTGTCATGATGTTCTCAGGAGTGGTACAAAAAGCCTGAATTACTAAATGCACATCCCCATGTTCACTCCACCTGTAATCCACCAGTAGACCTGCAACACTCAGTAGGTTTCCAGTGATGAGGGTGGGAGGATGTTATACGTTATCTATAATGCAGTAGGGTGTATGAGCCTCAGCTGGGTCAGGGACCCACCAAGCTCTACAGTTGGTGGATTTTTGTGTTTTGGGGGTTTTTTTTTCTTCTTAATTGCCTTGGATCAGTTTTTTTTGAAATTCAAAATGTTGTGACCAGTTCTAGTGACAGAATGTATTACCATGGTGTCTAGGCCAGATTCCTTTTTAAGTCACTGTGAGCTCTGAACAGACTAGTGACAATCAGGTTGGTAGTTGCTCATTCTACCTATCATGAGCTAATCAAGTCTGACATAAATACAGATTGGCAAGAACAAGTGCCCAAGATTTGCGTAGCTTTCCATAGAGAGGATTATGTGGATTTAACATTAGACTGGTGAAAAACTTCATGTTCATATCTCCAAGCAGTAAATATTTCATTTCAACCCAGATCTTGGGACAGACTTGCCATATTCCAGCAATGTACACTGGCTTATGGCTTCAGTTGGAAATCATTTGAAAACTGGTGGTTTGGCATAGTTTTGGACTAAAAACAGATACAAACTTGGCAGTTATGGACAAATGTACATCTTCAAACTAGAACTGTTGGTGCACAGACACTGATGATCAAAATCATGCTCACTTCTGTGTATTGGGCTCAGGAGATCTCTCACAGCTTGACCAGGATCTTTACATAGGTTTAAGGCCAGAGGAGACTACAATGATTGAGTCTGACCACCTGCATAACAAAGGACAAAAAATGTCACTGTATGATACCTTCATCAAAGCCTATAAAATTGTGCTGAGCTAGAGAGAGACCTGCAGCAAGGGAGAATTAGGTGAAAGAGTTCCCTCCCCACCCAATATCTAATCATGCAGATAGTTATGGCCTGGAATAAGTTACCAAGGGAGGGGTGGACTCCCTGTCCTTGGCGGTTTTGAAGAACTAGTTAAAGAAACTCTAATCAGGGATGGTCTAGGTCAGGACTTGACAAAATTGGCACCAAGGTAGATGCCCAGCTTCAAAGTAAGATGCCTATCTGGGATGCCCCTCACCTCCAAAAAACTATGGTGGGGGTGCGGAGCTCCCCTGCCACTGAAATGCTGCCAAATCCATCAAGCACTGGCAAAGGCACCTTTCTTTTTGGTAGCCAGAGGGTGTTCCTCTGCTGCATTTTTCAAAGTGAAGATAGGCACTAGGCTACAAACTCTGGGTAACCAAGTCTGGTACGCTTGGACATAACTCAGCATGGGAGGGTGCACTCAGTGACCTCACAGTCCCTTTCAGCCTTACACTTCTATGATTCTAGGATATTCAGTCTTGACTTACAGTCTTCAAGTGACAGACAACTCACAATATCAATAGGTAAACTGTTCCAATTATTTATTAGATGCAAACTTCTAGCAGTAGTGCTTGCTCCTATTCTGAATTTGTCTATCTTCAGCTTCCAGCTATTGGATCTCTTTATGCTTTTTCTTCTGGAAAGTTAGTTCCCTCCTGTAAGAAATCAAGTAACTACATTAGGAATAATCAGGTGTGATCAAGTCACATGTTAACCTCTTCTTGAATAAATTTAAGTAAATTGAACCACTCTACTTTCTTTTGTTTAAGGGATGTTTTGCAGGCCTGGAATCCTTCTTGTAGCTGGACCCTTTCCCATTTGTCAACAACTGTAATAGGCTGTGGTTGTGCAAATTGCTATTTCAGCTGTGGTGAAATCAAAATGACTTCTCACTCTGATTTAACACAGAAGTTTTCCAACTGAAACCTGAACTCGGACTAGAGAAATACCGACTGGCTTAGACTAAACCGGGAAACTGCCAGCAAGAGTAGTGTATGAGTGGTTGTTTTCACTTATCTGAGAGGGCACTATGATGTAGTTTCCTGGATTGTATGTCATACCACACATGTTGCATTCAGACCACATGAGAGACATGAAACAAAGTTAAAAACAGCAGTAGGACTGTAGCGATTGGAAAATGTAATCAAAGCTTGATCAGAACTCGTAAAAAACCTGGAAAAACAGTAAAAAGTTTGAAAGTCTCCAAACTTTTGTTAAATAAAAATCACTAATTTAAAAGATTCTGTCCTAAAGGAAATTTTGGAAAAACTTCTCTTCACAGAGAAGAATCATTCATATAGGGAGAGAGCTCCTATGGAATAAAAGTAGGTTGCTTGCTGTGTCCCCTTAATATTACTCTCTCTGGAAATTAATGATGAAAGATATTTGTTCTGACTTCAGATAACATTGCATTCTTACTCAAACAATGGAATCTGGGGCCTTTTCTGCTTTTATTGGAGTCAGAAGATTGAATCTCTGGGCCCTGTTCAAAATGCTTCTGCAGTGCAGAGCCCCCAAAACGCTGCTCTAAAGAAACATGTAAGGACTTCTCCTGACACAGTGAAAGCCTTGGGTGATACAAAGGTGGTTTAGCAAGATCTATTCTATTCCATTCCACCATCTTCAAAGCATCTGATGAAGTGGGATTTTCTCCCATGAAAGCTCATGCACCAAATAAATTTTGTTAGTTTTTAAGTGCCACAGGACTCCTTGTTTATTTTACTGAACTAGATTAATGTGGCTGCCCCATTGGAACTCTATTCTGCTGTTTCTTCTCCGCATGTAAGGGCCACAGGATGAGAAGGAAGATTTGGTGCAAAGTTCTCTGGCTAACTGTGGCTGGCTGCAGATAAGATAATAGAGCAGGTTTTCTCCCCTCAGACCATGCTAAGTGCAGACTTTGTGAAGCTGAAGTTTGAACCCAAAGAATTTTTTGTGATTGATTTCTTTAGGAGCAGGATTGAGCCCTCTACCCATTCCAGATAAGCATAGGCATCAGTAATGAAATTATTTTTACTGCATTGCATCAACATCAATTTACTGGTGGGTAGGTATCATATATTTAACGTATCAGTTTAAAACAGCATGCTCTCTACGCTTAGAAATCTCAGCAGTGGTAATTCTCAGCATGAAGTATGCTGAAGGCTGGGTAACTAAATGTGTATTTCTTGCAGCTGTATTGGTAATTGGGGTTTGTGTAAATTTTTAGTTTTAATTGATCCAAAACATTGTGGGCGACTTTAAGAGAATATTTGAGATTCCCAAACTAGTACAGTTCCTTTAGGCTATATAGATGAACACTGTGGAACTTGGTTCAGCCTGTATTACTAATGTTATCATTTCAGAAATCTCTTAATGGATGTACAGTTACAGTGTGAGTTGAGTTCCAAAGGGGCAGCTGGGTTAGTCTAGTTCAGCGAAACAAACAAGGAGTCCTAAAAGAGTTGTCTATTTCACCTACATGACTATGAGTATGTCCACACGGGCTTCTTATTTCGAAATAACAGAGGTTGCTTCAAAATAAGAAGCGGCATGTCCACGTGACGCACTGTTATTTCGAAACCATTAAACCTTCAATCTAATTGAAATAGCCGTTGTTTTGAAACAGGTGTTTCGAAACAACGGCGTTCGGACATGTTTTGAAACAACTATTTTGAAATAACATGTCCAAATAGCCTTGTTTTGAAATAACCATTTTGAAATAACAGCTATTTCAAAAGCAGGCTTTCCCTTAATTCGAATTAACTTATTTTGAAATAACTCATTTTGAAATGGGTTATTTCAAAATAATGATGTACTCTCATAGCAATAAAATTCCACCCATCTCTGCTCGTGCCTTGACATCTAAAAAGGATCTGAGGACTACAATACCTGACACTAATCAAGCCAACGTCGAAGCACGTTTTGAATTTTATGCATGAAAGTAGTTCTACTGCCATTCTAAGTGTGTTACAATCACCAAGTATTAGCTCCCTTTTTTGTATTAAATACTTCACTTGAACAGAAAAATGACTTGCCTTAGTCTGTCATGTTAACTGTCTCTGTTCCTATTTTCTTGGTTTGGTGATAGCCATGGGCCTGATGACACACAGCCATCAGAGGGGCTCTCCTCACTGTCATCTGACTGCATACATCTATTTCTGGTCATAGTCCCAGGAACAGTAGGACGCTAGTGGGAGCATCAGCTCCAGTACTGATGTTTGCATGATCACCTGCCCCAAAAAAATATTGTGATAAAAGAAAAAAATATATGGTAGCTCCACCCTCCCCCCCACCCAGAAAAAGGAGAGGGGAAAAAAGGGGAGAGAGCCCCAAAGCCTAATGTTAATATAGCCATTCTTAATGTTCTGAAGGAAAAGATGAGAAAATTCCTAATTATTGCATACTGTAATGTTAATTTTATCTTTCAATGAAAGCATATACTGGGTAGTTATGATGTAAGTCAAGTATTCTGTATATTGCAACCTGAAGTGAAGCTTATCCCCTGATGCTGTTTGTAACTATACTGGTTTTAATGTCATTGCAGTACTCCTGCTTAACGGTAAGGGGATTTTTTTAAAAAATAAAAATCTCATTTCATTACCCTTATGGATGGGGAATCTCTTTCTTAAGCTATTGCATAGAAGTGATCCATCCATCTAAGTTATGGATACTGTAGATTTTTATTGGCCTTTCTTCTCAATCGCTTCCAAACTTTAAATAAATTCTTTGTAAGCAGGAAGTGAACTCATGGCTTTCACAAAACAGGTTCCTTCTATCTCCAGCTTCGGGGCTGTATAGGCCAAGTCAGAAAGGACTGTTGTAAGAACAATTAATGACCATGTGACCAGAAAGCTATTGAGTGCCAGTAACTATAGTTACTGACATATACCCACAAAAACACAGAGTAATCTCCTATCATGGGCTTCAGGACCTCTGCCCTGTGCGCATCCATTTGTGTGTAACAGTAAATGGCTAGATTAGCTCTATGTATTTTGAGCGATTGGTTGTTTTATTTGTAGTTAGCTTAAAAAAAGGGGGTGGGGTTGGACAAAGATGTAATGGCAGCCACTTACACCAGTGAACATTGACTCCAGCATGTATTAGTATTATTTCTGTTTTGCAACCATAATCCAGGTCAGGCAATTAAGGGTCAGAAATAAAAATTACTCTTTTATAAGCACTCCTACATGTCATTCTTATTAAAAGTTGCATAAAAGCTTTTGCTTTAGAGAATGTCACAAGGCAGTGCTGAGCATTTTTTATGTTTGCACCTAAATGCACTTGTTTTCTCTAAGAGTATATTAGGGAGTGGGTTGCTAAATATCCAATTAAAACAATTTTTACTAATCAAATCATGGGAATATTCCTCAGAAATGGCGTGCATTGCAAAGAACTGTGGTAACATGGGACTTTTTCATAAGGAAAAGTTGCACATCATTATCTGGATGTTATCAGAACATGAACAAGTCACTGATCCTCTCTTTTTTTTTTTTTTTTTTTTTTTTTTTTAAAAAAAAAAAAAAATTCTACTATCCTATTTTTTTTTTTTTTTTTTTTTTTTTAAAGAAAATCTCTCATTAGCAGTACCTCTAAAATGAAAATCTGTCAGTCGAGTTGAAATCCAGACAGTAGAGGCCATAAGCATCTATCTAAGGGGAAAATATTGTATTGAAACAGAACTGTCACTGAGGCACAGGAAACCAGTTTTGCTAATGAAGACGTGTTCCAGCTGCTGGGCAAAGTTTGTGATATATTTTGCGTCTGAAATGGCAGTGGACTTTTCAAGTATGCTAGCACTAATTCAGCCAGCTACATTTTTCCATGAAGTCTCCCATTTATTTAGGCATAAGACTTGAAGCTTTCCTACTACACAAACGAAGACCCCTTCATTTAGTCTGTGACTCCAGTAAAAACTGTTTTTAAAACTGCAGATTTTATGCTGTCTTACCTAGTAAACACAGGTCACCTGTGTTCTCAATCTACATTTTATTGCTGGATGCATTTCCTATTAGCTTCATTTGCAATATGTAGACAACCACAAATTACATAATTATGCATTTAACTAAAGAATCAACAGCCTTGTCATGCCAATAAATGCCATACTAATTTTACTGGATTACTGAACAAATTCTGTATCCTTTTATATTGAATTGGTACACAGAACTCATACTCCAGTTACAGGCAAACAGAGAATGGATCAAATTTATTCTTAGAGTAGATCTACCATAAGGGGTGCAAATTTAGTAAATACGTTCTTGTAATAGATTAAAAGCTTCTTAATAGACATAAGGATCTTTCAGAAGTGCTCCCTCCCTTAGCAGTTTTTGAGCTCTGCATTTTTGATAATGATAAATAATTAATCCTCACCCTATCTGGTATTCCGTTAAAAGTTAATGGTGCTGCTTGCAGATTTCAATATAAAAAATTGACTTGGAGATGAGGATCCGAAGGTGGTAGTAATGAAGCAAATGCTAACATGATCCACTGTATGAGGCTGTTCAGAAGCTTGGCTGGCAGTTTGTATAAATTGTGAATTCATGACGAAGAATCATGCAGAGAACTGACTGACCAGGTTGGCACCCTTTTTGCACCTGTCAACACACTTCCATCATGGTTGCTGCTCACTGTATACATAAATGAAAAAAGCAAAGCTATCTTGTAATGTGAAATATAAAGTTCTAATTGTGAGATCAGGAGGTTCTAGGTACTTGATGAGCTCTCTTCAGCGGCTGTGCTGAAAACACTTTGATCAAGGAAAATAAATATGATGAAGAAACTGAGTCACAGAAGGATTAAGTGATTGGCTAAGTTCACACAGCAAGCCAGTGACAGCACCAGACATAAAACTGAAGTCTTTTATTTCCCAGCCTTTGCTGGACTATGTTGTCTTGTGTAGTGTAGTAGTAGTTGTCAGTCCCAGGATATTGGAGGATAACATCAAATTTGTGCCATTAGAAATCACAACATTCTAAAACTGGGGGGTGAGCATTTCAATCTTCTTGATCTCTCCATTGACGATTTACTAGTTGCTGTGCTCGGACAAATGAATACCAGATCAAGGCTTCAAGTTCAAAAAGAAGTTGCAGAGCTCAAATTTATTTGCAAATTTGACTATATTGCTTCAGGGCTAAATAGGGACTTTGGACTCTTTCTTGTTACAGCAGATGATTTGACCTCACCTTCCTCTCTCTGCTGTTCCCCAGTGTTTGAATCTTAACAACTGCTTTGATTTGCTATTATAGTGTGGCCTGGTTACGTGACCTATGCTTCCCTGCATTTATTCCCCCCCGCCCCCCATAAGTTCCCTGTCTTCAAAGCATCTGCAGTGGGATTTTTCTCCCATGAAAGCTCATGCAGTAAATAAATGCTAACAAATTTAAGTGCCACAGGACTCCTTGTTTGTTTTACTGAACTGGACTAACGCAGCTGCCCTTTTGGAACTTCTTTTAAAAAAAAAAAATTACTCCCCTCCCCTTGTCTCTGTCATACTGTTTCATGTCTTCTGTGAAAGAAAAGAGGGAGGAAGGAGAAAATGGGTAGGTAGAGGAGGAACTTAGGGAACAGAAGCCCCTTACCAGTGAAATCCCAACTCTGACCCTGAAATGAGTCAGTGACATTGAAGTTACGCATGAGACTCAGTTTCTGTAGAATCAAGATCTGTAGCATTTTCTATTTTATTTATAGAACTACAGTGAAAGCCCTTACTCCCAAACAACTGAAATCATAAACATGCACTTCAAGACCTCTATTTGAATCAGATATGCAGCATCAGACTGCTTAAAATAGTGACAAACCAAGCACTCAGAAAAGATCTGATTGTAAAAATGAGACGGCTCCACTAGAAGATGATTAACGCTGATGATAAAACTTGTATTTCAGCATGGGGCAATTTTTCTCCAGTTATATGCTTGAAAAGTCAAAACCAGCAGAAGCCAGACAGCTAAGGAACCATTGAAAACCCTTGCATTGGCATTAAAACTCTTTGGAGCTAGCACAGGAGAAATCCCACAGAAAGGGATAGACCCAGAAAAGGGGCTCTATGAGTGTAGCAATATCTGATCTCTGATACCCTGCCATATAGTGGATTCCTCTGCCCAGCGTTGGGTGCTCAGGTTTCCTATCGGCTGCAGGAGGGAGAGTTAGGCATACAAGCGCTTGTCTGCACCAATCCTGTGTTTGCAGCACTTTGAAGTCTAAATCTATGCCATACTAGCCTACCATGTACTAAGTGTCTGGGTGAGCTCTGCTACCATGCACTAAAAGCTTCATAATGTGCTTTAATCTACCCTATTTTGACACCAGATTCCCCTTAGACAAATAGGGTATGTCTGCACATGCAAGTTAGTTTGAATTAAGGAGGCTTAATTCAGGCTTAGTACCTGTTTACACTAGCCTTTCATTAGCTTGAATTAAGGAATTCCTTAATTTGAACTAATGAAAGCTTAGTTCAAATTAGTAAGACCTGCCAGTTAGTTCAAACTAAGACCTAATTTAGTTAAGTCCTTAGTTCGAACTAAGGACGGTGCAGACTAGGATTAGCTCTTTGTTCAAACTTAATAAATTTGAATTAAGGGCAGTTAGTTCAAATTCACAAAGTGGACTAATTTGACTTAATGTTAAGTTGAATTAGTCCACGTCATTAATTTGAACTAATAAGTTTTTGAGCTTAATTTGAGCTAAACTCAAACTTAGTCGTTTCAATTAACAAATTTGATCTTCTTCTTCCTAGTGTGGACATAACCATAGTGCACAGCAGCTATTGCTAGGTAGATTTACACTCCAGTTGGTGGCATATTAAGTGTTTTTTGTGTAAAGAATCTGTAAGGAGGGGATTCACCGAAGGCAGTAAGCTGAGCAGGGAGTTGCTTAAAATAGCCAGTAGAAAATGATGAGGGACAGATGTAGTGCCTATCTCCACCTGGGATTCTTAGCTGTAAATACTCTACTAAGACAGGTCAACCCTTTCTTATGTGCATGTGCACACATACCCTCACACACACAAACCAGAGGTGGTAGTGTCACACCGTGCCCCTAAGGTAAGAGTGTGCACATAGGATGTGGGGCAACCTGGATTCCAGTCTTCGCTCAGCGTAACTCAGAGCAGGGACTTGGCCCCAGCTTGCCTGCCTCCCAGATGGCAGGTCTTGGGCATGTGTCTCCCTTAGCTGTGCTGTTCAAACTGTTCTGTGCTGTCTGAAACACTTTAGTATTATTTGGGCCAGAGAGTGACAGTCAGTAGGACCACGTGACTTTCACGTCTGCAATCTGGAGTGGTGTATTTCTGTGTTACCCTAATCCCTCCCTCCTGAAGTCTGTTTTATCTTGCTCTGCCATGGGAACCCTTGCTCCTGGATCAGCCCACGCACACCCTGTGGTAAGCAAGCTGCTCTCAACTAAGTAAGTGCTTCTAGACAGCCAGTCTTGGGATAATGCCCTGGCATGACTCCAGTCAACCACCAGTTTCCAGGGCTGTCCCTAGGGGTTGCAGGGCCTGGGGTCGGTACTCTGTGCTGAGGGGGTAGGGTGGGCCAGCCTAGAGGCCAGGCCCCGTGCTCCTGCACCTCCCCTGAGCCAGCCACTCTGCCCCCAGGGGTGGGGCGGGCTGGGCTCTGGTCTCCTGCCCCACGTCTGTGCTGGCCCTCCCCACCCTGGGGCGGAGCAGCCAGCCAAGGTTAGGGGCAAGAGAGTGGAGCTTGGCCCCTGGGCTGGCTGTTCCACCCTGGGTGCAGCGGGGGAGACACCCAGAGCAGAAGCTGATTCTGGGCTCCTGCCCGCACCCTGCTGTCTTCAGCTTTGCTCTGAATGCAGCAGGGCGGGGGCAGAGGACCGCGCAGCTGGGGTACAGGCCATGCACCACCCTGCTCAAAGCAGAACCATGTGGGACTTAAGGAATCATGGAGCTAGGGGCATCACCTCTCTCACTCTCCCCAAGGATGGCCCTACCAGTCCCCGATGCAACCCTAGAAACGGTGGGTTACTTACCAATAACCATCCTTCTTCGAGGTGGGCTGCTCACAGACATTCAGTTACAGGTATGTACGTGCTGCAGCGCACGGTAGCTTGGAAGGTCTTTAGCCTTAGCCTGTTGGGTTAGGGCACATGGTCGACGCCCCCTCTGCGCCATGACTGCAGCTATATAGGTGACTGACCCTCCCAGTCCCTTATTACCTTGCCAACTCTGGTTAGCGGGGATGGCAGGAAGGATCTGAATGTATGTGAGCTGCCCGTCTCGAAGAAGGACAGTTACTGGTAAGTAACCACCATTCTTCTTTGAGCACTGCTAACATCATTCAGTTACAGGTGACTGCTAGCCAGACCCAAGGATGGTGGAAGGAGTTACAGCGTACCAACACTGAGTATAGCTTTGCCCAATGTGGCATCATCTCTAGTCTGTTGGACAACAGTGTAGCACGTTGTGAAAGTATTCACTGATGACCACATGGCTGCTCTGCAGATCTCTTTGATTGGGACCTGGGCAAAAAAGGCCATCGACGAAGCCTGGGCCCTGGCAGAGTGAGCCCTGACATTCCCTGGGAAAGGTGTATTCAACCTTCTGTCGCAGTCTTTGATGCAATTTATTATCCATCTGGAAATGCATTGTGATGATACTGGGAGACCTCTTATGTTCTGCAAGCCACGAACAGGTTAGGGGGTCCTGCGGAATGGGCGCATGCACTCAATATACGTCAGGAGTGCCCTCTTTACATCCAGTGTGTGCTACTTCCTCTGGTTCTCTGTGACCTGAGGATCTGGGAAGAATACTGGCAAACAAATGTCCTGGCTAAGGTGGAAAAGGGAAACCACCTTAAGAAGGAAGGATGGGTGCAGGCAGAGCATCACTTTATCAGGGAAGAATCTCATATACAGGGGTTCTGAGGAAAGGGCCATCAGTTCAGAGACCCTTCTAGCTGAAGTAATTGACACCAAAGAGGCTACCTTCCCTGCAAGGGCCAGCAGAGTACAAGAGTCCAAGGTGTTCATAAGGTGGCTCCATTAGTCCCTGGAGCACCACAATAAGGTCCCATTGAGGGATAGATTCACGAGGTTGTAGGAAGACTCTTTTGAATCCCCTCAAAAATCTAGTGGACGTGGGATGGGAGAAAACAGGAACACCGTCCACCTTCTCATGGAGGGCCAGAATTGCTGCCAGATGGACTCTTAGGGAGTACAGAGAGAGGCCCTTGTCTCTGAGATCTAGCAGGTAATCAAGGATTAGGTGTAAGGGGGCTAATGTGTGAACAACCCCTTTACCTCGAGCCCAACAGAAGAAATGTTTCCATTTGGCTGTATAGGTGGCCCTGGTGGAAGGCCTTCTACTATCAACCACTGCCTTACTGACCCTGTCTGAGCAGAGTCTTTCTTGCTCATTCAGCCAAGGAGTCTCCAGGCCGTCAGATGCAGGTGACCAGGGTTCAGGTGCTGCAGGTGCCCTGATTCTTGTATCAGGAGGTCTGTCCACAAGGGAAGACAGTCAGTTGTCCATGGACAGGTCCTGTAGGAGTGAGTACCAAAGTTGCCTGGGCCACTCTGGAGCTATCAGTATCATGTTCAATCCATCTGTCTTGGCCTTCAGAAGGACCCTGTATTATCAACAGGATTGGTGGGAAGGCATGTAGTAGAGGGCCGGACCAACTGAGGAGGAAGGTGTCGGTGAATGAACCCTCCTCCCAACCCCTGAGGGAGCAGAAATGCTGACACTTGTGGTTCTGTCATGTCACAAATAGGTCTACTTGTGGTGCTCCCCACTTCTTGATTCGGTGGGTTATTACCCTGTTGTGGAGCGACCACTCGTGGTGGGCTAGGAGGTCTTTGCTGAGTGAATCTGCCAGCTTGTTGTCCACTCCCAGTAGGTGAGCTGTCACTGGAGTGAAGTTGTACCTCAGGGCTAATTGTACCTCAGTATGCCTCCCTGCAGAGGGCTGGGGAGCAGGCACCCTCTTGCCAGTTTGTATAGAACATGGTCACAGTGTTGTCCGTCAGGATGTGGACCAACTTGCCTTTTATGTTGTCCAGAAAAATCTTGCAAACCAGTCTGATGGCCCGCAGTTCCTTCACGTTTATGTGAAGGAGGCTGTCTGATGGAAACCAAAGTCTTGGGTGGAAAGTCCCCCTGATATGTGGGCCCCGCACCCCGTATCCGAGACATTGGTGATCAGTGTCACCGTAGGGACTGAGGCTTGGAAGGGAATTTCCCCCCCCCCCAAGGCATAGAGGGAATCCCTCCCGATCTCTAGTGTCCCCAGGATGTCTTAGGGAACCGACAGTACCTTGGACAGAGGGTGTCTATGTGGGGGGAACACTGAGGACAACCAGATCTGGAATGGTCTCATTCTCAGGTGGGCTGTTCTTATCACAGAGGTGGTGGCTGACATGTGCCCGAGAAGCTGGAGGCAGCATCCAGCTGTGGTTACCTGGGAGTCCTGCAGCTCTGCAGTGATGGTGCAAATGGACTGAAATCTTGAGGGGGGCAGGGAGGCTCTCCCTTTTCGGGAGTCTAGGAGAGCACCTATGAAGTCTATGTTTTGGGATGGGCAGAGTTTTGACTTTTCTCGATTTATGCAGAGCCCCAAGTACCTGCACAGTCGGCTCACTACCTTGACACTGTGTTCTACCTGAGCTCTCGATCCCCCCACTTATCAACCAATCATCTAGGTAAGGGTAAATCTTTATACCTTGCCAGCGTAGGTAGGCTGTGACTGCCACCATGCACTTTGTGAACACCCTGGGGGCCAGAGAGAGCCCCAAGAGGAGCAATGTAAACTGGAAGTGATTTCTCCCCCACCATGAACCTTAGATACTTTCTGTGGCAGGGGCATATTGCTATGTGAAAGTAAGCATCTTTTAGATTGAGGGCTGCAAACCAATCCCAGGGATTCAGAGATGGGACAATCTGTTACAGGGAAACCATACAGAACTTTATTTTCCTTATGTATTTGTTTAAAGCTCTGAGGTCCAGAATGGGTCTCAGGTCCCCTTTTGATTTGGGAACTAGAAAGTAAAGGCAATAAAACCCTTTCCACCATTTGAACCTTGGGACCCTCTCTATGGCCCTGAGGGAGAGGAGTTTCTCTCATTCAATCTCAAGCATCCAATCTAGTTCCCGACTCCTGAGATTCAAGCGAGGGGGTGGTTTTCTGTCCCAAGGTGCTGACTGAAATTGCATGAGGTGCCCTTTCGAGACCATTTGCAGAACCCGTTGGTCGGTTGTGATGTCGGTCCAGTGGTGTGCATGCCGGTGCAGGCAACCACAAAGGTTGGCAAAGGTATGGGTTGAGGCTGTGGCTCCACTATCCTCGGGCTGACCATCAAAAGCACTGCTTCTTTCCTGCTGAATGGTCAGTACCTTGTCTGTGTCAACTAGTCTGGAAGGCCCAGGATTTTTGGCCTCTACTCAATGGGTCTTATCCCTATCCAGACTCCCATATTGGTGTTCGTGGTACTGGGAGAAGGATCCTTGCATCTGGGTCTGCTGCTGTAGTTTGCTGTTGCAGCAGCTGCTGGGGCTTGAAGGAGCGCCGAACATGTGGTGGCATGTACATGCCTAAGGATTTAAGGGTGGCTCTAGAGTCCTTCATGCCGTGCAGTTTTGAGTCCATGGATTCGGCGAAAAGATCAGGACCTTCAAAGGGTAAGTCCTGAATGATAAGTTGGATCTGTGGGGACAGCTCAAGCCTTTAAGCCAGGCTGAGCATCTCATAGCCACGGCGGAGGCCATGTTGCACGAAGCTGTCAGATGCATCTCAGGCGGTCCTGAGAGACGACATCACAGAAGCCCTTCATAGCTCGCCAAAGGTTGAAAACATACCTCTCCATGAGGGCTTGGTGGTTAGCAATGCACAGCTGTAAAGCTGAGGTAGAATAAACCTTCCTACTGAATAGGTCAAGCTTTTTTGCTTCCTTATTCTTGGGGGTAGAGCTCAGCTGGCCCTGCCTTTCCTTTTGGTTAACTGTGTCCACCACCAGGGATTCCGGCGTAGGGTGCTGGATGAGGAACACAAACTCGTCAAAAAGAATGTGCTACCTCCGATTCGCCACCTTGGACATTGGAGGAATTGATGATGGGGTCTGCCATTGTGCCTTAGTGATCCTGTACACCCCTTCGTGGAGGGGAACAGATACTTTCACTGGTGGGGTGGTGTCCCCCACATCCAAGAAGGGGACACACTCCTCCTGGACCACTACTAAATCCAAGTTGAGATTTGCTGCCATGAGGTGAAGTGGGTCCTGTTGCATGGGGGGGGGGTGATCTCTGTATGCCAGGGGTCTTTGAAAAGTATACTCATCTGGAGAAGAGGATGAGGGGGCTCTTGATCTGCTATGCTGGGTGGAATCCAGGTCAGGCTCATCATCAGACAGGTCTGAGGAGACAGTGCTGACTGGTGCCGGGAGGCTGAGCTGTCAGTGACCGTCAAATCGAGCCATTCCTGTGACCAGTCATTGAAGGAGTTCATGGACATGCCTCAATGGGAGGAGGAGCGACCCCTTTCCCTCTGTGAGCCCTTGCTAGCACAGATAGAGCTGCCCCATAACACCTGTACAGGGGATGCTGGGGTCATGCCCCTTCTTGACTTGGGTGTTTGGGAACGCTTCCAGCGGCACTTACCCACTCATTCTTCGGTACCGGCGATGGCTTTTGGAGATCCAGGGGACTGCATGGAACCAGAAGATTATGGTGAGGATGAGCTAGACCTCTGTCTTCTCGGACCTTGGGAGCATGGTACCAAGGGCTCCTGGGACAAGCGCTGGGAGGAGTGGTCATTGGTACCGTTTTGCCATGCCAGTGGAGGACTTGACAGTGCCAGGGCTGAGGGTGGTACCAAGCCTCGCGTTGTCCACTCTTTAGTCGAAAATGCCGGTTTACCCTTCAACTGGGTTTTCTTCACTGGTACTGGAGCTGGTTCCTGGAACAGGGCCCACTCCCCTGCGAGGGCCTCTGGCGTCAATAATAGCAAGAGGTGCCCCAGTCCTGACTCCCATGAAAGGGTGCGCAGGGAATGGGGGTGAACGGCTCCATACCAGTGCCAAATTTGATGCTGATCGCAGCTTTGTATTCTGAGCCAGAGAGTGGCGCCAGGTGGGCTCCGGTTCAGAGCTCGCACACGGTGCTGGCAGAGCATTTAGCGTGCAAGGCGTATCGGGTGCTTGGTGAGACACGTGGTCTTTGGCAAGGGTGCACAACTTCTGCTCCCTATCCTTGCAGGTCCTCTGCTTGAAGTAGTTGCAGATGAAGCAGTTCTCCATGAGGTGTGATTCACAAAGGCACGCGAGGTGTTTCTCGTGGGGTTTGTCAAGCAGAAAAGCTTTGCAGCACAATGGACATGGTTTAAACCCCGGCATCTTTAATTACGAATGAAAGGAGGACAGGCACTTGCTTCTGCAAGTTTTGGCTATTCCAAAACTGTTGCTGAGGGCAGAAAGAAAGGGCCTGGGAGGGTCATGGTCACATATGTAGTTGCAGTCGCGGCACCGAGAGGGCATTGGCCGTGTACCTTGACCTGACAGGCTAAGGCTAAAGACTTTTCGAGCTACCATGTGCTGTGGCATGTAAACACCTGTAACTGAATATGTGAGCAGCGCTCGAAGAACTACCACCATCCTGTGGCGTTTAGTGCTGCCCATTGCAAGCTCATTGGATCATCTGTTTTTTCAAAGAAATTGATATGCACTAGCCTTGTCATTCAAATGGAGTCTTAGCACACCACAAACCATATGCACTGCTTTAGATAAAACAAAAATATTTATCATGTACAGAAAGATTTTAAGCTCCAAAGGGGGAGCTGTGTTAGTCTAGTTCAACAAAACAGGGAAGGAGTCCTGTGGCACTAAAAGACCAAGAAATTTATCTATCACATAAGCGTTCGTGGGAGAAGATCCCACTTTGTTAGACACTTTGAAAATGTCTGACAAAGTGGGATTTTCTCCCATGAAAGCTCATGAGATAAATAAATTTGTTAGTCTTTAAGAATGCCCCAGAACTTCTTGCTTGCTTGCTTTGTCGGAAGATTTTAAGTGCTCATAAGTCGGAGGAAAATAAATCAGATTTGATCATGATGATAAACAAAAGCCGAACACGTGCTAAACCAGGCGTACTCAAACGGCGGCCCGCGGTCCACAATCCGGACCGCAAAGACATTTCTGGTGGACCGCAACAGTGGCCTATTTGCATGAAAAATCCGAACCTGAAGCAATGTTCCCTGTAAGCTGCGCATGTGCGCGCGCGCGCAGCTACAATTACTCTCCGGTGCACAGATCGCTGCCGGCGGCGCACAGCCCAGCCACGGACCTTAGCAAACCGAAAGATGCTTTCTTCCAGCTGGCAGGCGGCTGCGTCGGTTTGAATCTTCCTGCCATGATGATGGTCGGGGCAGCAGCAGCTTGTGGCCAGGGAGCAGCTCCAGCGACCAGGCAAGCAGGAAGGGGGATTTTAGCAGGGTTGGAGTGAGCAGAGGGGGAAGTGTGGCGGTGGGGTCGGCTGGGAAGGTGCCGGGATTCAGAGAAGCGGGTGGAAAAGGAGCCTAACCACGGATTGGCTGGAGAAACCGGCATATGGGCAAGGAAGGCTCTTGGCCAGGAGTTGCATAAACTACCTCTGCTGCAGGGGTTAGAAGTTTGCTGGCCCCGGAGCCCTCCAGCACAGGTGCCCCTCATGCGTGGGTGGGCCACCCAATAATCATCCCCAGACACACACAGAGACACCCCCAAACAGACACACACACCCCAAACAGACACAGGTACCCCCAGACAGACAGACAGACACACGCACACACAGAGCTACCTCCAGACAGACACAGAAACACACACAGAGCCACCCCAGACAGACCCCCCACACACACAGCCACCCCAGACACACACACACACACACACACACACACACACACACACAGAGCTACCTCCAGACAGACAGACACAGAAACACACACAGAGCCACCCCGAGACAGACCCCCCCACAAACAGCCACCCCAGACAGCTAGACAGAGACACAGACAGACACACACACAGAGGCACCCCCAGACAGACAGATACCCCTCCCAGTCAGATACACAGACACACAGAGATTTCGCCAAATCTTGTAGCAAGGTAGGGCAGTAGGCCTACCCTAGTTACTTGTGGACCCCGATGAATGGTGGAAGGCTGAATGTGGACCGGCTTGCAAAAAGTTTGAGTACCCCTGTGCTAAACTAAGCTTAACATATTCAGCAACCTCACAGTCTTAGATGATTTTCACCTCAGATTGGGCTGGTCTGCCTCCAGCCAGGTCCTCCCCATGTGGTCTGCAAAACGTTTCTCTCTTTTAAACATGTTCCTTTTTCCCATCTGGGGACTCCCTGCTTCTCCTCCTGCTTTGCTAGTCAGGTGATGCACAATGTCCCTATATGGCTTTGTTCATGCTTGAATCAGTGAGTGTCCTCTTACTGACGCTTAGGCTAGTCCCTTGTTCCTGAAAGATCTGGTTTGCTTTATGCATGCCTTAGTGAGGTGTGAACTGCTCTTCAGTTCTGTAGAGTTTTGCCTGAACCTACTTCAAGCCGTGAAATGCATAGTTGGGAATATTACAAGTGACGCCCAATAAGCAAACACATGACACTGCACAAAACATATCAGGGGAACAATAATGTTCTGTATGGCAGAAGTAGCGGGGTTGTGAAGCCCTGTTTCCCCTGCTGCTCTGGGGGGTGCAGGCTGTCCCTGCACTCCTGCGCCTCCCTTGAGCTGGGGGTTGGAGCAGGCCGGTTGGGGGGCTTGGCTCTCCTCTCCTGCCCCGCTTCTGGGCCAGCCCTCCTGGACCCTAGAGAGGAACAGCCAGCCCAGGGGAGGGGTGGGAGAGCAGAGCCTGGGCTGTGGGCTGGCCCGTTCTGCCCCTGAGCTGGCTGTTCCTTGCCCTGGGGGTGGGGAAGAGCCAGCTTGGAGTAGAGGTTGGCTCTGTGCTACTGCCCCCCTTTTCACCACTGCCTTTGGCTCCGTTTTGAAGGCAGAGGGGAAAGGGTAGGGGGCAGCATTGCCATGGCGGGGCAGCGGTGCGGGCCATGCATTGCCCTGCTCACAGGAAGGCAGCGTGGGTCTCAAGGAACCGCAGGGCCAGGGGCGATCACCCCTCTTGCCCTCCTCCCCTTAAGGACAGCCCTGGCCAGAAGCATTCCAAAAAATTTTTGCATGACCTGCTTTGTGTATCACTCATGTTCACTGTTATGCTGCAATTAGGCATTGTTTAATACAATCACACTATAAGGGTGTGCATAGGGTGCAGTGTACATCACACACCAGTGCTTTAGACACTCACCTGGGACACCAGTTCTAGCGTAATGAATATTTAAGTATTATTTGCTCCAAACTGGATGAGCTTCAACAGGTGAGATTGAGAACCTTATGCCAGAATACTTCATTGCCAGTCCAGTGTTTAGAGCATTCACATAGGGAGGAGACCTGGATTCATGTTTCTGCCCTTCAGACAGGCAAAAAGTAGAGACTTGAATCTGTTTTCCATGTGGAAGCTGAGAGCTCTAGTCGCTGAGGTACTGAATTGGGGGGTGAGGAGAACTCTTCTGAGTTAGGCTTTTCAAAAGTAAATCTGTGAATTAGGGTCAACTTTCTAGGGTTGTCAATTGGATTGTGAAGCTTTGCAAGTCAGACTCTTGTTCAGCCTGCAATGCTGATCTTTTCAGTCACTGCTGTAGCAGTGGAGATATTCAAGTTCAGGCATATAACTTCAAGTGATAGCATATTTGACCTTCCCAATGATGCAGACACTGAGGGTAGATCTACACTTACACTTTAGTTTGAATTAATGAGGATTAATTTGAACTAAATTAATGCATGGCTTTCATTACTTCGGAATTCCTTAGTTCAAAGTAATGAACGCTTACTTTGAAGTTATAAAACCTTGCTTAACTTCGAAGTGACAGTTAATTCGAACTCATTGGTTCAAATTAACCCGATGGAGCAGCATTAATTCGAACTAACCATTAGTTTGAATTAACACAGTTTGACTTTCTTCGTCACAGGGTACCTTCTTCTTTCTATGTATTGGGTGGGGGCATGGCCCTTTTCAGGGGCCATGTTGCGACACTTCCCATGGTGCCCTTCCTACATCAAGCTAGCAAGTCTTGTCCATGGACATGCTAGTTTGATTTGGGTTTCTAGTGGGGCCATGCTAGTTCAAATTAACTATTAGTTTGAGTTAATTAGTTCAGGCTAACTTCTTAAATGTAGACATAGCCTCGGCTATCTTTTAAACTGGCTTTTATTACTTTTACCAGATGGGCCCATGACTGAAGTTTTTAGAAGTATGAGCTTTGTTTAGCATGGTAAAAACAAAACTCCAATAATCTAGTCAGAAACAGCAAGGTTTTAATGTAGCTGCTGGTATATTAATGATTATCCATGGAATTTGGCTAGTTGTCTGGAATTTAGTTTATCCTGTTGTGCTTCTGCAGTACACATCTTTTCTATTCTGAGCTATTCATGCTCTCCAATACCATTTTCCCAGCACTGCCTTATATGTATTTTTTGTGGCTGTAACACGTGATTGGGTATAATAACAAGAGAGATTTTTCCTGTTGCAATTCCAAGCTTGACCTCCTCAAATAAATCATTTAAGAAATATGATGTTAATATTGCCACCAATATTTTTCTAGTTTTAGGAAGATTAATGATAAAGTTACTGTACTTTTTCCTACTATCTGGTATGTATGATAGATTGCAATTAAAAATGAACTGAGGAGAAAACAGCTGTAAGTCATCTGCTGTCTTTCTACTATAGAAATGTAAATAAGCTAGCTAAGATATTAGAAAACTCTTAAAGCATATCACTTTTGTCTTTGTTATATTGTCCCTCAGCTTATTTAAAGCTTATTTAGGGTCCAGTCCAGAATTTGGTGGGAGTTACACAAGTTTAAGGAGTACAGGAGAACAAATTCATGTCACATATACTACAGAAAGATGCACATTGCAAGAAATAAGGTGATGATTGCATACTGAATAAAGATTATAGACTATGTTCATCCTCTCTAATATCCACCTCTGTCACTCACTCATTAAGTTTTCTGACAAGTATCTTCATGCTTTTTTCCCCCCAGACTCCTTATGCTTGGGAGAATCTCTCTGTAAACATTTGAGAAACTAACTCATTATTCTCCTTCAGAATCCTCCTTAAAACTTTCTTCTGTGGTGAGGTCTACAAAAATCCTGGCAACACTTGGCATGCTGATACCACTGCCTATCATGTGCTATGTCTACACTAGAGGGCTCAGTTAAGTCAACTTAAAGTTGACCTCGTTAAGTTGACTCAAGGGTATGCTGCCAGCAGGTGGCTCAGAGCCTGGTCCACCCTAATGCCGCTTGCCACAAGCAGCAAGGAGCTCGGAGCTGGCTCCTGCTGTTGCCAGCAGGTGGCTCAGAGTCTGATCCAGCCCCAAGGGAAGTTAAGGCTCCAGTGTAGACATACCCATGCTGACCAGTTCTGTTTCTTTGTACTACCCTTTCTGTCTGTGCCATTCTGTCATCTCTTGTCTTGCATATTTAGATTGCAAGGTCCTTGGGGCAGGAGCTATCTTTTGGTTCTTTGTTTGTACAATGCCTAACACAATGGGGTTCTGGTCCATAAGGAGGGTCCTTAGACACTATGATCATATAAATAATTTGATTCTTAAAGCAAAGGGTTTTGTAGTGTTAGGAGGCTGTGGCTGAGAACTTTTGTGTAGAGTTCAAATCTGTGGGGATAGTCAAGTTCATCACTATGTATCTCAAGGCCCCGCTACTGCTCCCAGTGCATTCCCCGCCCATCAGGCAGCACTGTTTGATGGAATCACTCCTCAGCCAGTGTCCGTGCTTTACCTCGTGCTTGCCAAGAGCTGTTGGTGCATGTGCGAAGTTAGTGATGCTTTGGGGAGTATAAATGCGCGTAAGTGCCCTCACTTATTTGACCCACAAAGATTTTATAATTTAGCAGTGAATTTACTATTCACAAAAGATGCAGAATTAACAGTGTTGGAGAGCAACATTCTCTCTTAATCAACAGAACAGATTACAGCAATTCAAATCTCACACGTGCCTCAAGCCTGAAGGAGGACTGCCTAGGGCAGTTCACTTTCCAGGATCACCCTCCTTGGCACCTCTGCAATCAGATGTTCCTCAAGGATATGTGTTAAGGTTTTGTGGTGCAGATACTAGTCTACTGAGGACCAGATTCTGCTTGGAGCATATGTGTAGGGGAAGTAGGTGCTTGTAAAATACCTTCATCTTTGAATAGCCAGAACTGCAGCCCCTGTACTCTGGACAGTGTAGATGTGGCTCCATGCCAGTGCACAAGTGGAAGGAACAAGGAAGAGGCTGTCTCCATTTCCACTGAAGAGGGCTATATTAAACAACCTGGGGGCCCTGGGCTACCGTCCCAGCAGCCCTGCCCCCTCTATGGTCCATGCCCCCCACCACAGCACCCAGGCTCCAGACCCCCATCATAGTGGTCTCTGATGCAGCCCCCCCACCTCAGGACCACAGGCCCTGGAAAGCTGTGCCAGTGCAGAGGCTCCAGCAGCTGGCCCTGCCCCCTGGGTGGAGTGATCAAGTGCTGGCCTACCCCACCCCACCTCTGGGGGTGGACCAGCAGCCCATGGCTGGGGCAGGAGTGCAGAGCCTCTGGCTTCAGTCCTGACACCCTGCCCAGTGCTCTCAGTGCTCTTGCCCTGCCAGTGCTGAGTGGGGCAGGAGGCACAGGATTACAGCAGGAGTTTTAGGGGCATTTCGGCCAGGGCCTGGGGCTTCAGCCCATTTAGACCCTGTGATAATCCAGCCCTGCCACTGAACATCTAGTGGACTAACTACAAAGAGGTGCCTTAGTGGACATACCCATCAGCCTCATGGGTCATGCTGCTTCTCTGAGGCAAAATACTTTGCGGGCTCCCCCTGAGGAGGGAAAGCTTTTCCACCTCCTCTCCACAGACTGTTTATGCCTAAACAGCATGATCCCATCCTAAGAAATGGACAAAGGCTACCAACTCAGTGCACGTTGAATAGCCATCAGCCTTCGTGATTTCTCCCATAACTACCGAACTGGGTTGAGTTCCATCAGGTTCCCGTGTTGCTCATATACATATTCCGATTTGGTGTGACTGCACACAGCCTAACTGCTAGGTTCATCTTACCATAAAAATATATCTATTTGAAAGACACATTTTACCTCCTGTTCATGGATATTTCAAGTAGCTAATACTAAATTCCAGTGAACCACAGGAAGAGATGTGGAGAGATACAGACAAATGGATAACAAACAAGGAGTCTTGGGTAACTTTTAAAGACTAACACATCTATTATTGGATGAGCTTTCAAACAAAATTTCAGACAAATGGAAGATAGTCATTTGCAGAGCCACTCCGCTTGTATTAATGAATGCCTTTCCCTTTTTCTCCTGGCTCAATCCCTTCACTTATGTTTGCAAATAGAAGACAAAGTGCACAAAAGCTGGAGAATTTTATGTAGTCCCGAAATAGAAGTTGGTGAGTTCCTTACATGGGGATCCTGCAGAATGAAGCAGTCAAATAGTTACAGCTGTAGTTTCAAAGGAAGAAATGTTTCTCTCAGTAGTTAAGTTCATTAGAAGAATTCAGGAAAGTCAGTTCTCAAAGGTCCCATTTGTATTAGTTTGTAAAACAGACTATTGCATACCTGAATTGTCTTTTTGAAAAGCATTGAGTTTCTCAACTGATTTAAAATCCATGTATGGCAACTTCAGTGGTATTGCAACTATGGCAACTGTGTTAGGAACAGCCATATCAGCCACACTGCCCGGTCACACCATTATTGGTGAGCCCCCAAATTAGACCCAAATCATCAACAATCCCTGCATTGTGTTGTCATCTTTTCATTTTGAGTGCACTAGTGGCGAGGAAAGATTAGGGCCAGAATTACATTTCTAAGAATAGTTTTAACAGTACTAACTGGACTAAAAAGAAGATAACGAAAAAATAATTTTAATGCCATAAGAGATGAACAATAGCAATGTTACAAAATTTCTTGATTAAAGGTTGGCTTGACCCTACTCCCACCAAAATTAGTGAGAAGCCAGCCATTGACTTTATTGGGAAGTGGATCAGATCTTACCTTGTATACAATATGTGTTCTACATAATAGTCATTATCAAACCCCAATGTCATGTTAAAAAGTGAACAGCTCATTATGGATTTCTGTGCCAGGTAAGGTATTGCTATCTGACTTGCTCTCTCAGTATTTTTTGAGTCTGCTTTGGCCAAACAGTAGAACATAAGAGACTTTTAGTTAAATAATAGTTAAGAAAAAAATAGACCAGCACTGAGAGAGAAATTCTCAGAGGGCTTGAGTAAAATGAGACAAGTCACATTCCTTCTTCCTGTAAGGATTTCCCAAGGGATCAATAAATGAAGACATTATATCCTTCCAAGAAATGCAAATAACAAAAAAGGATGTTTCTAAACAGTCTTTGGAGATTTTGAATTTGTCATTTATAGCCTGGTTATGTAAACAACATGTGACTTTTTGGCCTGATTATTACTTTACAGATGTTAACATTCAAAAAGAATGGCCTAATTTTAACTATATACATCAGTTAAAGTATACATTGTGTCTTTGGACCCAGCAGCCAGTCCTCGGCATTAATTAGTAATCAAGACATCTGGCTACTTTGCAACTACTACCCTTTTCTGACAGAGTAACACACCATGGCCATAGGAGGGAAGCAGTGGCTATAGCATATCTCAGCTTTTGTAGGACTTTTGATGCTTTCCCACATGACCTTTTCATCAATGAACTAGGAGAATACAGAAGAAATTACTATAATGGGTGCACAAATGGTTGGAAAACTTACTTGGAGTAGTTATGGATGTCATTCCATCTGGAAGGACATATCAAATGGGTGTCCAACAGGGCTCTGTCTTGGGTCCAGTCCTATTTAATATCTTCATATATGGTTTGGAGCATGGCATAGTTTGCGAATGATGATAAGGTGGGAGGGAGTGCAAGCAGTTTGGAGGATGTGATTAGAATTCAAAAGGATCTTGAAGAACTGGAAAAACAATCTGAAATAAGTAGGATTAAAGTAGCTGGGGGTTGGAGAGGATCACTAAATGAGTCAACAGTGTAATATTGTTGCAAAAAAGCAAACATCATTTTAGGATGTATTAACAGGAGTGCCTGTGGGCAAGACTAAAAAAGTAATTCTTACCTGTACCCAGCACTGATAGGGCTCCAGCTGGAATACAGGAGCAAGTTCTGGGCACCATACTTTTGAAAAGATGTGGACAAATTGGAGAGGAAAGAAGCAAAAATTATTAAAGCTCTAGGAAAACATGACCTACAAGGAAAGATTGAACAAATTTTTGTTTCCTCCAGGAAAGAGAAGATGGGGAAGGGGTCATAGGTGTTTAGTACTTAAAAGGTTGTCAAAAAGAGCAGGGTGATCATTTTGCTCTCCTTATCCACTGAGGCTAGTTCAAGAAGTAGCAGGCTTAAACTGTAGCAAGGGAGAATTAGGCAATTTTTCCTAATGTCAAACCTAACTATAGGGATAATTAAGCATTGGAACGAGTTACCTAGGGGGCTGTGTAATCTCTGTGATGGGAGAATTTTAAGAACAGATTAGAGAAACATTTGTCAGGAATGATCTCAATAATACTGAATCCTGTTGGAGGGCTGGGGACCGGACAAGAGTATCTACCGATGTTTCTTGAAGTTCTACATTTCTGTGCCCAAGTTTTTAACCTTTTCTTATAGTTCAGGTGTTCTAGGCTTCTTATTTTGTGTTCCCCTCTAGACTTGCCGAAGTTTGTTCATCTCTTTCCTGAAGGGTGGTGCCAAGAAGTGGGTCCAGTACGCTGGAAGGATTCAGAAGATTTGAACCCAGGCTTGTTTAGATAGTAGGTAGCAAACACCACCAAACTGTCATCAGTAACCCAGCTACTCCTGAAACCCATGATCTACTGAGATTGTGCACACACGAAATTCCGCCTTGACAGATCAGTTGTCTTGGTGACTGTTGATTGGCTTCTTGATCCTATATAAACCCATGGGGCCTACAGGTGGTGTCCAGGTGATAATGTGTATTTCTAGGTAGCTGCTGTGGCTGCCTAGTTTCTGAATGCCTGGTATTGCCTTCAGCTCTGACTTGGATACTGACACCTTGATCACCCCCCTGGGATCATCAATGCTAATTGTGGTACTGACTCTTGGCCTGATTCTTGACTCTCTCTGTAGCTTTGACCTGAACTTGATTCCTGCTCTCTCTGCCAGCTCTGACTCCTACATTTTATTTCATGGCTCTGAAGTTCTCGCTGTTTGTTTGTGCCTACTTTTGCCCAGAATCCTAACTTACTCTAGCTGAGGCCTCACCAATGTTGAGTACAGCAGGCAATTAACTCCCATTTCTGCCATACCAGACTCCATTTGAGACACCCTAGAATATTAGATTTTTTTTTTGCAACTGCATCACACTGTTGACTCATTCAGTTTGTGATCCAGTATTATCCCAGATCCTTTCCACCTTCACCACAACCTAGCTCCTTAGTCCCCATTATTGTAATTGTACATTTGATTGTTTGTTTGTTTTTCCTGAGTGTAGTACTCTGCACTTATTTTTACTGAATTTCATTGTGTTGATTTCCCCCTCAGTGTTAGCAACCCATCCTAGCTTGGCATCAGCTGCCCATTTTATAATTGTACTCTTCACTATGGAATAAGTGAAAAGCAGCATTATACTTAATATTGGGCTCAACTGCAGGGTTAGGGAATGTCAATTATCACTGAAAGTAGGATTTCTTTGCTTCAGAACATCATGTTCTAAATCTTCCTGAGTGTCTCTTCCTCATTCCCAGTGGGGCTACCACCTGTTGTTGTTTAATTCAGACAGAGGTTCTAATGACATAATTCATCCATCATCACGAATCCTAGGAGATTTCTCATGACACACAACCATGAGGTTGTGGCCAGTGAGCTAAAGAAAGGAGCAATGAAGCATGGCATAATGGTGTGAAAGCAAGTCGCAGTATGAAGACAGGTCTTAAAACTGTGAAAAAGACACTAAAGAACTGAGAGGCTTTTTTAACTGGAAGTTAGGTAGGTATTTGAAGAAACAAAATAAAAGCTAATACTTTGTACTGTTAGGCATCTTCCCCCTGGATTCCTTGAAAGGATCCAAAGGGGGTAGCTGTGTTAATCTAGTTTAGTAAAGCAAACAAACAAGGAGTCTTGTGGCCCTTAAAGACTACCAGATTTATTTTTGCATGAGCTTTTGTGGGAGAAAACCCCACTTTGCCAGATACTTTTAAGCTTTGAAGCTTTTCTGCCACAAAAGTTCATGCAAAAAATGAATTTATTAGTCTTTAATTGCCAGAGGACTCCTTGTTTGTTTACGGTGGATGTGGAACACAATGTCAAATCCAAGAAAAGGAAGCGGATCCAGAGACAGGCAGAGAGAAGTTGGGTGGTAGAAGAGGAAGAGTGGTCTTAGGTAATAATATTACAAAATACCATTACAAAATGACAGGAAAAATTAAATATTTCTTGGTTTATGTCTTCATAATTTATGACAATGGTAAAAGAAGAAAATTGCATGGTTTGAAAAGAACAAGCATTCCTTTTAGTATTACTCTCTTGAAGTCAAATAAGTGATTTATGCATAACTTTTTAATGTTGTTTGGTATATCTGAGCAGGATAAACTGTTTATATCCTCTGGACTGCTGCTGAAAATGATTTTCATATTCAGTTTTTTCATAAGAATTGATAATAATTTGCTAAGTTAAATTAGCAGCAAACAATATGAAAATACAAACAAAACCTATTCCAATATCCTTCTGTGTATGTTTGTCTAAGATTTAGTATTTCCAAACACTCAGATTCAGTGGCCCAAACTCATCCCTTTAAAGGAACTCATGCAGTCTATATAACAGGCGTGGCCAAACTGTGGCTCGGGAGCCACATGTGGCTCTTGAATGAAAAATTGTGGCTCCTGGAAGAACATCAACAAATCAATTTGGGAAAGCAGCCCCAGCCTAGGAGTTCAGGAGTGGGTTGGGGATGGTGGAGATAAGTGTGCCATGGTTGGGATTTTAAAAAACTCACCACTAGCCTGCAGTCTTTTACATCGAGCAGCAGCTAAGTTTTTACTGTATAGGCCTAATTTTCATGGTAACCTTAAGTAATTATTAGATTCTGACATAAGTAGGATCAATATTTGTCATCTTTTTATGATAAAATTAAAGTGTGCAATGAATTTTAAACTTAGTAATTTTGGAGTAGGTAAAAGTATATGGTTATATGCCTCAATGTGGCTCTCGAAGGTTTAATAATTAACTTGTGTGGCTCTTGAGTTCCATAAGTTTGGCCACCCCTGCTGTATAAGGTTTACTGATGACCTGATATAGTTTAATCCTCACCATTGTCTGCTGCCTGCCAGAGAACACCCATGCCAGCTGCGTAAGAACTCGGCAATTGCCAGTTAGTCTGCTCAACATGGTGGCTTCCTGAATCCTTATCTGCCAGGTGATGTGTTTTGTGTTCTTGGAATAAAACTGAGTCAGTGGTGAGTTCTGTATTGTTCAGTTACATCCTCCAATGTAGCTCCACTACGGTCAGTATTATTATGGTCATTTTCATTACGATGATGCCTGAAGCCCCAGCTGAGGTCAGGATCCCATTGTGCACTACTCTGTACATATAGGCCACTGGACATTAGGAAAAAATTCCTAACTCTCAGGGTGATTAAACTACTGGAATAAGTTGCTTAGGCAGATTGTGGAATCTCCATCATTGGAAGGTTTTAAGAACGGGTTAGACAAGCACCTGTCAGGGATGGTTTAAGAGGGTTCTTGGTCCTGCCATGAGTGTAAGGGACTGGACACAATGACCTCTCGTGGTTCCTTCCTTCCAGTCTCTATGATTTTATATGTAGTAAGAAACACCTCACTGTCTAAGTAGACAAAACAACTTGAAGGTGAGAAAAGAAATGGATGAAAAGAATCAACCAAAGACACACAGCAAATCAGTGGCAGAACTCAAGTCATCTGACTCCCAATTCAGTGTCTCATCTCCTAAATCATGCTGTCCAGAATGCAGTTAACACACCAAGCTTTCAATCTGTCCAAACAGTTAACTGCATGCAAACAGAAAATGTGATATTTGATTGCAGAAATTCAGGAGCCTCATCATGTGCACTGAACTACACATCAGCAAAGCTCTTTTATCTTGAATCTGGAGATTGAACGGTCACGTCACCTTTTAAAAAGTGCTGTGCAACATGCTGGCGCAAGCCCGAGGTTAACAACTGTAAGTCGGGTACAAACAAGCTTACTACATAGGTGTGAAACTCTATTGTCATAACCGGTTATATAAAAGTCTGTGATGAGGCTTTGGTGCTTGCTGTATGACAAGTTAGAACTCGATTTACTGTTTCTGTTCTTTATGATTCACTCATGTTTTTCACTGTTGTTAGAAGTGAAATATCATTGTTGATGGCATTTAGTGTATATTAAGTTTAATGGGGTAATGTCCATAATTACCTAATTATGAACATTAACAAAATCAGTATTTCCACCTTCAAAGAAATGTATTGGGTGTATATACCGCAGCCTCCATACATTTATATTATGTCAGTTCACATTTGGACAAAACTTCCTGTTTTGTGCGTGCCAGGAACACAGAGACATGGGTATCCCAGTAAAAGTTTCCCTTGTAGGCACACTTAATGCATGCGACAGACAGCTATGTAACTAATAATATAGTGCAGTGGTTGTCAAACTTTTTTCCTCAGGACCCAGTTGAAGAAAATCATTTATAGCCACAACCCAGCAATTACTTCTTTGAGCACTTCATTCTAGTCTTTTGGCAGCAGCAGCAGCAGGGAGTGCTGCAACCTGCTACCTGAGGGTCTGCAACTCGGTCCTGGGTCCCCACCTGTGGTTTGAAAACCACTGTTTTCGTGTATCTGAGGGAAATAATATTTCCTTCTCTGCCCATAAAAACAGCCCAATAGTCTGTTCGGCATTGTGAATAAATGGGCAGTTTTGGCGGCATGGGAGTGTGGTGAAGGGAGTGTAAATTGGAGAGTTTATAGGGAACTTGCTGAAAGGAAGGGGTATTTTTTGTTTTCAATAAAACTGAAGGGCATTGAATCTAGAATTTGAAGGATATTTTATTTATGCTTCATCTTCAGGTTTTATTTGTAGGTAGTAAAACAAACAAGGAGGCCTGTCCCACTTAAAAACTAACCAATTTATTTATTGCATGAGCTTTTGTGGGAGAAAAATCCCACTTTGTCAGATGCTTTAAAGAGCTCATGCAGTAAATTGGTTAGTCTTAAGTGCCACAGGTCTCCTTGTTTATTTTCCTGAACTAGACTAACATAAGCTGCCCCTTTGGAACTTGAAAGGTAGTGAGATCATTCTGTTCCACTGTATTTCCAAACCATGTAGGATCTGTATTTCCAAGTCATATTCCCCATCTTTTAGATAAAGTCTCTTTTTAGAAAAGAGGGCAATATATTTATTTTTTTGTGATTCTGAACATTTGTATTAATCAAAAACTTAAACCAATCATCCAAAAGGGTAGGCATGTTAGTCTAGTTCAGGAAAACAAACAAGGGCTATGTCCAAAATTACACAGTTACATTGATTTAACTTGTATTAATTTAATAAAATCAATTTAAAAATCATTAAATTGATTTAACAGGTCCCCACTAGAAACTCAAATCAAAATAGCATGTCCATGGACAGAACTTGCTGTTTTGAGTTAGGAGAGAGATACCATAGGAGGTGTGCAACATGGCCCCCACCCGATATATGGAAAAAAGGAAAGCACCTGGGAAGAAGGGCAAAAAGTGTCAAATCGATTTAACAGTTACATTGAAATAAGATGTCTGCACTGTGTTACTTTGAAATAACAATTTTGATTTAACTGTCATATCGATATAATACTAGGTGTGGACCTAACACTTTTAAAATCAAAATAACCAGTGTTAGTTCAATTTAAACAGTGTGTGCGGACATACCCACGGAGTCCTGTGGCACTTTTAAAGACCAACAGATTTATTTATTGCATGAGCTTTCATGGGAGAAAATCCCACTTAGTCAGCATCTGATGAAGTGGGATTTTCTCCCATGAAAGCTCATGCAATAAATAAATCTGTTGGTCTTTAAAAGTGCCACAGGACTCCTTGTTTGTTAAACCAATCTTTAATTCAGAGCTACAGTCTTTCAAAGGCAAACAAGTTAGTCAAATAACCTTAGTAACCAACAGAGTCCTGTGGCACTTAAAGAATAAATCATGCAATAAATAAATTTGTTAGTCTTTAAATGGCACAGGACCCTTTGTTTGTTTTACTGAACTAGAGTAACAGGGCTTCCCCTTTGGAACTTAGTAACTAACTCCCTTTCCTTCAGCCAGCCTGATGGATCTTTGTCATCTGTGAATTTCTTCATTCTCCTGCCTGGCTAGATTTCTACTGGTGTCAGCCCTGGAGTGTGACTGCCAAATGCCAGGTCAGTGTGGTAGTGGCATCAAAAGCACCAATCATGTTGAGTCATGGCAAAGTTTGGTTCAGTGTTCTTTTAAAATGCACAGAAAATACTTTTAACCTTATTTACAACTTTCTGAATATACCACAGAGACATCTTACATATTTTCATGAAATAGTATTTCTCATTAGCTGTCTCTTCTTAACAAATGAAGAAGTAAAAAAAAAAAAAAAAAAAAAAATTAGTAAATATACACCCCTAAGAATACTGATGGGCCTGACCTAAGATGTCTTATCCAAACACTCTGAATTTGAAGAGTAGGAAGTGTCGAAATGCAAACTCCTCTGATCCAATTCCAATTCCCAAGTTTTTCTGTTGTGGACTAAGTTAAAAGTCCAGACAATTTTGGAGGCTCAAAATCCAGGTCCAAGTTATGCAGCTGAGACCCATCTCTAGCCAAAAAATGGGTTCAATGGGATCATCAGGGTATCACAGCCTCCTGGGAGTATTAGCTAACAAGTAACCTTTTGTTTCCATGGAAATTTGAGCTCCTTCCTTAGACACAAGTACAAAGAGTGATCTTGTGAAGGTCATGGATTTTTTTTTTTTTTAACCAGAGGAGATAGAAAAAACAAAGTGCTGTTTGCCCCCCTTGGGAGTTGTTTCGCTTTTTAAACAATTCAAATAAGCGATTTCTAAAGCAGTCATCTTAATTAATGTCATCTGACTGTCTGACATTGGTTTCCTTGAGGAAATAGCAACTTTTCTTGAGCAAAGGAAGCATTAATGACTATTTTTAGTGGCAGCTTATGATTTGCTCAAGAACAGGTGTCAACATAATTTTGGTGGCCACCACTTTGCAAAACAATGAAATTGCCTTTGTATTAAAAATCCACTTAAAATTAATAAAATGGATTAATGTGAGATCACTTAATGTCTAGCCACTGTTGGTACGAGTGCTATCCTTTTATAGACCTACCTTTTGAAACAAGTGGGAATAAGCAATTTAGAGGTCAGCCATCATAGTGATTGGTGCAGTATACGGACGAAGACAGGTAGGGATCTGGACCTATTTACATGCATACACAACAGACTTCTTAGAAGAATGGTCCAAGTTTTAAATGCGGCTTACTTTGTGTTTTCCAAGAGCATGTTAAGGTTTCCTTTGCTATGGTGATATATTTTTAACCCTGTTGACAACAGAAGTAAAATGGTTGGGGGGGAGGGGGGGAATGACTTTCCAAAGTGTAATTCCATTTTCTTCATTGTATGGGCCATGATTTATGACACATCATAAGTGTAAAGGAGCACAAACTTTCCTGGTGCTTGGAAGAACAGTTATTTTAGTGTTTTGCTTCCAAAGTGTATAGAAACCTTATGTGATATTTACTGAGGAATAGTGAGAAATCAAGGCTGCTTCTTTTTTTACATCAAAGAATATTTTTAGTGGATAAAAACACACACACACAATTAGAAAAAGTCACAAAAGTCACCTAGCAGCTAAAAATAAGCAATCTGAGTGTACAGTGTATACTATAACCAAAAAATAAGGCCCTGGCTGAGGAAAGCACTGAAAATGTCCTGAATTTGAAAGGTAAGCATACACTTATGAACATTACTCTCTAGAATCAGGATTGAAGAAAACTGGTTTCAGAACACTAGTTATGATGAAACAGAACTATTGTATGTAATTTTAAAAAGTTTGGCAAAATAAAATTGCTATAAAACGTTTCTCCCCATATGTAAATCGAGTATTTCCAACTGAAGAAATCAGAGTTACACTGATGTAAAACTGGTGTTGGTGATTTAGAAGCAGCCCTATAATCTTCATATATATTTGTTACAAATAGAGGCTGAAATCCTGTTTTTTGCATTCAATTTGAGTGGTCCAGGATTTAAATAAAATATATAATGAGCTACATATTATGAAGAAGAAGAGTACCATTCCAACAGTAAAAGATGAGGCTAGTTACAGCTGTTCTAAGGAAATATTAGTTTTTTTAGCATCTTTTACTTCTATTAGAATTATTTTTATACTGTCCTGGTATTTTATAGATAAAGAAGGTAGAAATTGTCTTGGGCCAAATTCCATTCTGAATTACACCATTGTGAATTCACTGGTTTTATGAAGCAAAACTTGACTCAATTTCTGCAAAAATTGTGTCATCCTAGGACACTGTTTTGAACCAAAACCTGCATGTTGAAAAGGGGGGAAGCTGCAACTGTCCTATGGTGAAACAAACAAGGAATCCTGTGGCACTTAGGCTATGTCTACACACACACATCGTTATTTAGAAATAAGTATTTCAAAATGAGTTATTTCAAAATAAGTTACTTCAAATTAAGAAAATGTTAATTTGAATTAAGGGAAAGCCTGATATCGAAATAGCTGTTATTTTGAAATAGTTATTTCAAAATAAGGCCGTTTCGAAACAACGTGTCCAAACAATGGTATTGTTTTGAAACAACGTGTCCAAATGGCCTTATTTCGAAAATACCATTTCAAGATCACAGCCGTTTCGAAATGAATGGAGTTTAAGCTGTTTTGAAATGATGGTTCTTATTTTGAAATGACAGATCCCGTCATTTCAAAATAAGAAAACATCGTGTGGACCTAATCTCTCATTTCAAAACAACCAGTGTTGTTTTGAAATAAAAGAGATGTGCAGACATACCCTTAAAGACTAATAAATACATTTATTGCATGAGCTTTCTTGTCCAGAGGTGTGCGTTCAGGCAAGGCTCCAGCTGACTTCAGTGAGAGACACGTTTGATTGTATATCCAGGATCAGAATTAGCTCCAGAAGTAGCTGACAATGTGTCAATGCATGCATGAGGTGGTGAAAGCAATTTCTAAAAGGAGTGTTACTACTAGGACTGTGCCTGTGGATTATTCTCCCCCGATGGAATACATGGAATAGCAGGAAGTCTTAGAACTACGAGGACAAATAAATAAAATAAACAAAATATACAGAAATTTGGGTAATTGAGCCCCTCCATGCAGATAAGATCCAGTGACTAATGTGAATAGGAGACAGACAGGTGCACATAGACAGGAACACAAGTTTTGATAAAACAAACAAGGAGTCCTGTGACACTTACAGTGTATCTACACTAAGGCTCCTTAATTCAAGCTAACTTGATAATCTGAACTAACTTGAGCCATGCCTATGCCAGGCTTTGCCTAGTTTGAACTAAAAAAATGCTTAGTTTGACCTAATTAGTCTGGCTGGTTAATCTGAACTAACTTTAATTTGAACATATTTGCACATTTAGTTTGAACTAGCACAATATAGACATGCTAATTCAAACTAAATAAGTTTGAACTAGCAGTTAGTTTGAACTAAGCACCTTTTTTTAGTCAAACTAACCGTGCTTTTTTAGTTCAAACTAAAAAATGAGTTCAAACTAAAAAAAGCATGGCTAGTTTGAACTAAAGGTTAGTTCAAAATAAAAAAAAAACATTCTTAGTTTGAACTGACTTTGAACTTAGTTCAGACTAACCAAGTCTGAACTAAGCTTTTAGGTGTAGACCAATATTCCCTCTAAGCTGTGCTGGCGCGCTGCAGCGCAGCCCGCTGCAGCCGCCAGTGCAGGGAAGGCAGCCGGCAGCGCACTGCCGGCAGCCAGACTGCTTCGAGGGAGCTCCTGTGGAGCAGGGAGTTTTGAAAACTCCTGCCCAGAAAAGCTCTAACGGAGCATGCCCAGAAATTCTGGGCATGCTCCGTAGAGCTGCTCTGGCCCAGGAGTTAGGGCTGGGCCTGCCTCGAGTCCAGCCCCGAGGTAAGTTTGAGGGGGCTGGGAGGGAGGGCGAGCAGGAGCAGGGGGG
>ML681981.1:873897-892862 GCA_007922195.1 Podocnemis expansa | reverse complement strand
GGAAAGTTTGAGGGGGCTGGGGGGGGGGGCGAGCGGGAGTGGGGGGGGGCGATGCCAGGAGTGGGGGCCTAGCAGGAGCAGGGGGGCTGTAGAGGGGGGCGAGCAGGAGCGTTGAGTTGCTCAGCTGCTCTCTCCCCTTAGAGGGAACATTGGTGTAGACATAGCTTTAAAGACTAACAAATTTATTTCGTCAGATGCTTTGAAGATGAGGGAACTTACAGAATGGGATGAAACAATGCTTGGTAGTGTAAGTCATGGGAACAGGTTGGCCAACTTAGAACACCACTTTCTCAAGTCTCATCCCAAAGCACCTCTCCTCCAGGGCCTACTTTACCAACAAGCCAGTGAAGCAATAGCTGACTCGGGGCTCCACAGCCCCTTGAGCTGGCCCACCTCTCTTCTACTTATACTACACTGATGATATCTTCATCCTCTGGACCTATGATAGGGGTGCCCCTGAAGATTTCCACAAAGATTTCAAAAGTTTCCACTCCGCTATTAAACTTAGCCCGGCACACTCCATGCAGGAGAGCCTCTTTCTGGACACTACAGTACAAATTAGGGATGGATACAATAAGCACCACCCTATTGTAAGCCTACTGATAGTTACCTACTTCCCTCGAGCTTTTATCCAAAATGCACCACATGACCCATTGCCAAGCCTTATGATATAACTGCATTTGCTCTGATCCCTCAGACAGAGACAGACACCTTCAGGATCTCTATCAAGAATTCTTAAAACTACAGGATCCACCTGTGGAAGTGAAGAAACAGATTGACGGAGTTAGGCAGATACCCCAAAGTCAACTCGTACAGGAGAAACCCAAGAAAGAAAACAACAGAACGCCTCTAATCATCACCTACAGCCCCTAAGTCAAACCTCTACAGCACATCCTCTGGGATCTTCAGCCTGTTCTACAAGATGATCCCTCACTGGCTCAGGCCTTGGGTGGCAGACCTCTCCTCACTTATAAACAGCTCCCCCAACCTTAAACAGACACTTACCAGCAACTACAGACCTAACAACAGAACCATTAAAGCAGGCACACATCCCTGTAACAAACTCCACTGCCAACTTTGCCCACATATCTGTGGAAAAGATGCTATTACAGGACCTAATAAAACCAGCAACTCCATCAAAGGCACATTCATCTGCTCATCCACCAATGTGATTTATGCCATTAGGTGCCAGAAATGCCCCTTTGCCTTATATATTGGACAAACAGGACAGTCTCTGTGCAAAAGAATAAAGAGGCACAAATCTGATGTCAAAAATCACAACACTGTAAAACCAGTGGGTCAGCATTTCAATCTTTGTGATCACTTATTAATGATTTGCTAATTGCTGTGCTCAGACAGATGAATACTAGATCAAGGCTGCAAAGAGAATCTACAGATATTGAATTTATTTGCAAATTTGGTTGCATTGCCTCAGGATTTAATAGGGACATTGGATTTTTCTCTCATTCCAGCAGGTGATTTGACCTTGTCTTCCTCTGTACGCTGTTCTAGAGAAGTGGATGGGTCATAGACTATTGGGGAATCTACAATACTGCCGTTGAGACTGTGGTGTGTAAGAAAAATAAAAGAAATTTTGGAGAAAAATACTGTATGGGTGTGACCTTTTCAAAGCTGGATAAGGATAATTATATATGCATTACTATCTTTGTCTAATTCACATACACAGGTATTGTGATCACCTGCTCAAATCATGTGTTTGCACATACTAATAAGCATGAATACTTGTGTGGTAAACCCAAAGGTAGACAGATGTAGATGTGTGTGCAATTACAGCAATTGTTCTTATTGTATATCACTGAAAGTGTCCCTATTTTTGGTCTGTATTACAATTATGGATACCTCTGAAACTTCTACAAGAAAGGATATGAAATGGATAGCAGTAAAATTATGCGTGTTTTCTGTGACAAAACATCTCAACCAGCTGATGTATAGGCCCAAGAGAGCAGTACTAGGGTAAACAAACACTATGTTCACACTGATGGTGGTGCCAGCCTGGCATTCTCGAAGCGCTTAGCAGCGCGTATGAACTCACTTCTGAGCTCCCCGAAGTCATCATCAGAAGTTCTGATACCCAGGAGACGTAGGGAAAAGCTGACTGCAAGGGACCCTCCACTTAGGAAGTTGCCAGTGCTTATGCAACGCATTTTACGTGCCTTGCATAAAAGTTGGTGGACTGCTGCTGAAAAGTGCCCTAAGTGTAGACTAGGGCAAAGTCAGAAGAACTGTGAAATCAGTCAGGAGCAAAGGATTTCCAGAGGCTGATCATCTTTGGGTACAAGAAGTTCTCCCAAAGATAATTTGGAATTATTACATAAATGCCCTTTTTCAAATTCTGCAAGTCTTAGCTTCCACAACTTGCCCTCTTACCACCATTGCTATAGAGACATTGATTTAAAATATATGCGCTGCAAAGCTAGTTAACTCTGGTGGCTTTTTGGCTTTCTTTTCTTTTTGCATACAACCTCTTATTTTATGGAAAATGGCTTTCAGATGAAGCAATGTCAGTTGCAAGTAAAAACTCAGAACCTGAAAAAATTTGTAGTTTTGTCAATTAAGAGGAAAAAATGCCTGAAAACAAATAGGTTTTCAGACTTTTTCCCCTTGAAAACATGAAAAAGTTCAAATAAATGTATATGAAAACAATTTCTGTTAAATTTTGTGTGCATGCGTGTGTTTGGGCCAGGGAAGAGCAAATAATTTCCTATCAGCTGTAGCTCTGTGTCCAGCAAAAATGAGGATCACAGCTAATGTCAAGAAATTATTATTAGGAAGAAGAATAAGAAAATGGTGAGGATTAAGTTTAAAGTACAGGATAAAAAGCTTAGGGATTCACTCCCGTCCCTGTGGCTAGATCTGGAAAGCAAAAATACACTTTATAAATGCTTATAGTGTGCTGAGATGTGACGTTTTTATTTAATCCACAATTACGTTGTGAAGGCAAGCTACAACTGAACTATGTGTGATACGAGTAATTTTTTTCTGTTACATATGGTGCAGTTGTGAGTATGGGTGCAGAATGGAGAGCTTAAAGGTGAAAGGATCTGATATAGGAGTTGGAATCTGAGGACGATATTTATACTTGAATTTCAGGTGATTCGACATCATCTTCCTCTATATGCTGTTCCCCAGTGTTTGAATCTTAACTGCTTTGATTTGCTGTGACAGTGTGACTTCATCCCATGACCTACACTTCCTTGCACTTATTTTCCTCCTATTCTGAGTTTCCCCCATCTTCAAAGTGTCTGATTGTATTTGAAGAGATAATTAAATGTTATCCTTACTGTGTAAGTAAAGGGCAGCAGAACTGTGCTTAATATGTTCTGATTTGAAGACTCACTCTAAATTAACCTTGCCTACTAAACAAGGGGTAGGAGTGCCAAATCCAGGTGAAAGTGAAGGGGATGGGAAGGACTCTGTTTAAAAAGTCCCCGAGACCATTTGACCTCCCCTCTCCAATGTTTGAATATGGAGCTGATCAAACTGAGTTGAGGGTTCTTGGTTCTATTAATTGATTTCTAGAGCTCCGCTCATGGAGGTGTGGAGACAGTGTATGCAGTGACAGATAACACAGAGGTTGCAATAGTGGTGAGGCTCCCTGTGAAATCATGAATAGTTCAGATATTTAAGAACTGGATTAAGTGGTAGGACCTTACTTCGTGGCATCATGGAGTTGCAGCAAGCAGTGAGAGATACAATGGCCAGAAAGAAAGTGGCAAGTAGTGGTAGTAACTACTGAGAGCCACAAAGAGCAGAGACGTTAGTGCTCCCATCCAGGGGTGGGAGGTGAACCCACTCAAATGCACCCTTGAGTTTCTGGACTTTGCTGACCTCCAGTGTCCAAGAGCAGGACACGGTGGAGAAAAATGGGAGCGATGTGTTAGTGTCATTCCTCCATCAGACTGTCACAGTGCAAGATGGGAGACTGAGGCAAGAGACACTGCACGATATACTGTGGTATGGATGTTTGTTTATGGTTTGCATGCTTTTGAATCATCATTGTAGTGTTTACCAACTGAATTCTGGGTTCCTTTTCTCTATTTTAATAAAACCTTTCTTTTGTTATGCAGATTCAGGGCTTGCAGATGGGGAAGTTTTGCTTCTTAGATGTGTTCAGAGGCAGTGTTTAGTTTTCCCAAATTACAGAGTAGGGGCTTGAGTCAGTTCTGTTTCTTATTGTTAACAGGAACCCCTAGATATTGAACCCAGCCTTCGTTGCTTCTGATGCTGCCCTAGAATAAGAGTTACACAAGCTGAGACACATGGCTGAAGCTGTATCTTTGTAACCCTGGATTTTTCAGGGAAAGAAAGAGGGAACAGAGGAAAAAGAGAGAGCAAGAAAGAAAACAAGACGGAGCGTTCTGCAGGGTCACACCTGCCAAGTGCTGGCAAAGCAGAGCTTGCTCTCTTCTCCGTCTGTCTGTATATTTGTCTGGCTGCTGAGTCCTATGATCACATGCACCTCAGGCTCCTGCCTCCCTCCCTTCTCAGCCCACACTCTCACTGCACTACTTGCAACTTTTGCAAAGTAGTCTAATGCAGAAGCACTCATCATAGACTGGACTTTTTGTCCCTCCAAGTCCTGGGATTCACCAGCTACCAAAGCTTGCTTTTTTTTTTTTTTTTTTTTTTTTTAGCTGCTGAGCCCGGATCAGGGATCCATAGCAGAGTTTTTGTGCTGCTTTAAAAACAAAAATGATTCCCCATAGGAAGAAAGGCTCCTGTTCCTCTCAGCTCTGTCTTGTTCTCTGTGCCTTTGGGCTAGCACTGCTTAAGGACTTAACCCAGGCTTTTCCCATGGAGGATCAGGATTATTATCTGCAGGAGATTATAAACAGGGATCATTATTATTCCTTTCCAGGTCCTGACGAGGAACTTTCCCCTTTCACAGAGCACCCTGGAGAGAAAGAAACAGCCCCTGTTGCAGAGGCAGAGGAGCCCCCAAGGCTCAGACCAGGCAAGAAGGAGTTAAAACAGAAGAAAGGCAACAAAAAGGAAAAATCTGCTCTGGAGATTCCATCAGGTAACTTTCCACCTCTTCCTCCAAACTTTAAGAGCTCTGCTGAGTCTCTCGCTGACTCTGACTTTTAACATAAGTTAATATCCTAATAATGAATGATGACAGTACTAACAGTAAATGTGCTGACAACGATGACACATACTAACTTCCAACACCAAGCTTTTCAGCTCTTTGGGAATCTCACATGCACTTTTACCCTTTCCCTCTCACCTGTCATGTTAGGCGTTTTCAAAAACACTGCATTTCATTAATCAAATAAGACTGCAGCTGGTGCATGAACTTTTCTTATCATGTTTCACGTTTGGCTTATTGTTGAAACTATAGTTTTGCAATCAAACAAAAAGGGACTCACTCTGTATTATAAACCTAATTGTTTTATGGTGATGTTTTTATTGTACCCCTGCTTGGTTTAGATCTAAATGTTCTTCACATTTGAACAGGTGAATCGCTGTCAGATTTTACTTTAAAGCCCTCCCTTGAAAGAAATGTAAACAAAGATCTTCCTTCAGAGAGATCAGTTCTTTCTAGGGGCATTGATATTAATTATCAGGATATACTTGTGAAAAATAAATGACAGGGTGTTCATATCATCCATCACTTCAGCTACTATATGGAGTTTCTTTGATTGAAAGAAGACAAACTATCGGAAACCTACTCATTACAACAACTCACACAACTGAGGTCAGTAAGCACTGTAATATGGGTTCTATTAAGTTACAGCCACACTAAGTTGTTTTGGCAGTTTATTTTATGGGCATTCTCTGCTTGCATTGTCTTGTTTAATGTCTTTGGTGGATATCCATAATCTAAATTGCTATATAATGTAATCAGTAATTTTAAAATTAAGGGACAAGTTTTGTGGTGTCTGCTCAGGCAAAACCCCCATTGACTTAAAAAGGAATTTTGTATCCTTATGGGATTTGGTATAACATTTGCAAATTAAAGATGTACATATACGCCTACATCGCAGCAAATTGGAGAGATAAGGTTCTCATTGTGGCATTAACACTTCTCAATAGCATATAGGAGATTATTAAATTGAGGGTTGCAGTTTAAGTGTAAAACAGATAAAAATAAATTACTTTCAATCAACAAAAAATGAAAACAGCCCCTTTTCCAGGTTTATACATCTAAATTGCTCCGAATTTACTATTTCTGCAGCACTTAAAATTATTGGAGGGCCAGCAGTTAATACAGCACATGGCAGAGGACCCTAATGGCAGAGATCTGCCTGGGGCGAGGGTAGCACTGGTGCAAGAAACCTCTAGCCTGGAGCTCCAGGATGTGCTGATTCAGCTTTATTGTCTGGGAAGTACATACAGTTTAAATTGGCCTTCCCCAGTGCAAGGCTCTTGCCCTTGGATTGTGATAGTGCAAGCACTGACTTCCTCCCATTTTGTGGTGGGGAAGAGGACGAGGGAGGATTCCCCCTGCGGTGCAGTGTCCCTCTGTTTGTCTACGGAGTTCAGTTCAGAAGACTCCAGCAGGCACATGAACAGGTCCCACACATGCACAGCCATGTTATCCCCTATAGTTTAAATTGATGTCTAGAAACTTTGCAGGCCAACACTGGTAGAATTTACAAAAGAGCCCTCCCTTGGTGAAGTTTGTTCCACCGAGACAGTGATTACACTAAATCATTTGATTCGCCAAGGTCTAGAGCTCAAGTGATTTATCAGGCTCTGAGTCATCTCCATGGAGGCTCTGAAACTCCATGCTGCCTCCAGACTTCCCACTGGTTAGCTCCCTTTGCTAGCTGTATAGTTGCAAACATATCCCCAAAAGTCCAGCATCATTCCAGAGTTCTGCAGGAGAGGCAGAGAGAGAATTTGATTGCCCAAAGCGGCATTCATCTGTCTCTACCATGGGACACTCTCCTCCCTTGTCTTTTCCTGTGATCTACTTCCTCATCCACTTTCCAACTTCTGCAACAAATGAAACCAGGGTCCTACAGACAACAGCTCCATTTACGTTGCTCTAATTCATCCCCATGAAAGGTCCTTATGGAGAGTTAATAAGTTAGGGGTCTTGTGGAAAATACTTGTATGTTATCATGTAATTAAAGACTATCATACTGGATGTGTACAAGGGGCTGAATTAGGATTGCAGGGGGAAACTTAAAGGGCTTCTAACAGGGTGATGTGCCCCTTTAAGGGCAATAGACTTGGGCCCATCCATCCAATCCTATTTACTAAGAAGGTACATTTGTGTGGGGATCAACTGATTCCCTATAAAGGTAACAAGAAGTTGAGAAAGCTGAAGGAACTGTAGAGAAACGAAGGAATGGCAGAAATTGCTGGAGATAAGAGGCCTGACAGTAGCCTTGGAACAAATATCCTTGAAGGCAGAGCTAAGGGCAGAAGGATAACTGCTTAATGCAGGGCCTGCCCAAGGGTTTTTGGAGCTCTAGGCAAACTATGACTATGGCACCCTCCTCCACATGTTATAAGAGAGAACATATTAATATATTTTTTTAAATAGAGGAAAAAAATTTCTTCCATTTAAATTGGCACCCCCTTAAAACCTGGTGCCATAGGACCTAGGCAACTGCCTAATTTACCTATATGGTTGGGCAGGCCCTGGCTTAATGTTTCGATTTTTGTTCATTGTTTTGGAAGATAAATGAAGCCCTGTGGAAGGGCCTGCCTGAGTGACCCGTTTTCATTTGGGGAGTGCTGAAGCGGGATGAGAGTGATGGATGTGGGCTTGCAGAGTGACAATATGCCATAAAGGGGCACTTGGGAGGCAGCACATCCAGCGCTAATGGGTGTTTCCTGACTTTCAGATGCCTGATGTCACAACCTTAATAAGGTTCTTTTAACATGTTCAATTTTCTTTGTAATTCCCTGTGGTAATTCCTTAGAAACAGAAATTCCATGCTATGGCCTTGCATTAACACCCACGTGGTTCATCAGCAAGGCTGGAGCCTTTAGACCTGGCGCATGGAGTTCTCTCACTGGAACTAAAAGAATAACTAATAGCAGTGGTAGTGGGTCCTCCATTGTGTGGTCTGCTACTAGAGGAAAATATGAGACACGTTTTGCCAGGGAGTTTCATGCACATCTGGTGGCAGCAGAGGAATGGTGAGACTTGGAAATATTGGCCCCTACCATGTTGGCCTTGTGTCTTCCACCCAATTCTTCATTCTAGTGTCCACCCCTCCCTCCCTGCTCCTTGTGGTACCAGTTCCCTCACTTAGTTCCAGACTCTTCATTCCTCCCTGACCAGTCTGTCTAGTCAGTCGAGGCTCCTGGACTAAGTCCCAGTTTGTCCCTTCTGTCTACAAGCTCCCAGTCTCAGTATCTCTACCCTGCTCCAATTTCCCACAGCTTCTTGTCCCAGTTGTTCCCAATTTCCTCTCTTTTTCAAGTCTCAATCTTTCATTCTTTCCTCCCTGGTTCCTAGTTCCAGTCGTCCCCCACCAGATTCATTGTCCCAACCCTACCAGCTCTCTCCCATGTCCAGCTCCTGTTTCTGCTGCATTTCAGTCAGGTGGCTACCTCCTTCTCCTAGTTTCTGCTACCTAGACACTGCCACCGTGGGCACCCATCACTTCATGTGCCTCTACTGCCACAGAGCCTGCAGCAAGTACAGGAAAAGTTCTGTTCAGCCCTGTCAACCCTGGACTGGACCATGTTCAGCACAGAGAACTGAGCTGTCAGCCTCTAACGAGTCTCTGCTGGGCAAGTGTGAAGTGAAATTTTTCAAAGGCTTATAACTTGGCCGTCTTTGGGCACTCTTCCAGGGGGACAGGAAAGGCACATCTCTGACCCTAGTGTGACTCTGACAAATTTCAAATCCTGGAATGTCTCAAATTATCATAAGAAGTTTTTTGTTTTGTTTAATATGGGAAAAACCACATTTTTCCCTTACTCATGCTCTGGAATGTCTGAAACACTGAAACTACCTAAAATAATTCAGCCCGAGGCAGACACCCAGCATGTTGAAGCTCAGCCTGAATACTTAATAACTGGCAAAGTTATAAGCCATTTAACATGAAAAGTGTTGAAGAATCTTAACTACAGATGGCTGTAGCAGTTCTCATCTATAATATATACAAAATAACTATGAGGCACTATATATCTGCAATTATGCAGATTAAATCTAAAACATCATTAAGTGCAGTGCTACTGGGATTTAATACCCTTAAAAATCAATTAGAGCTGTTGATTTTCAGCACCTCTGAAAACAGAGCCACTTACATAAGTGCTGAAATATAAATGCATGCCTCTAGCTTTGCACACCCACATTTGAAAATTTGGCCCTTGTAAATGTACAGGTAGTGCAAAGTTCATGACAGATTGGTGCTTAACTAATAATCACTAATCTAACTGTGTGTGTAAATAGTTATATATTTGGATACACAAACAAATACTTTCCTACACTGAACAGAGATGAAATCAATGGGCATAGTATGGTAAAAATAAAATGACCCTTTTTTTTTTTTTTTTTTTGTTAAATTCAGTGGAAGCAGGGGCATGTTGGATTAATTACATACTGTAGCAAACAATGGATTGGATCTGGGCTGGAATGAAGAAAAGAGGAGGAAGGGGAATGTGTGATCTGCCCTTTGGCTGAGCAGCTGGTGCTGATCAGTGCTAGCTTTGAATTAAACTTGGACTAAAATCATAACAGTGTGAAGGCTGTAGCAAATTGTGTATGACATGTACTTGATTAATTTAAACTAATTACTAGTGAGGCATGAATGCAGCTGTTTTACATTGTGAAGTATTAGTATAAGTATAAATCCTTTTCCATTCAAGTCAATGGGCATTGACTTTATTGAATTTATTTATTGACTTTTAGGAGAGCAAGCCTTGGATTGTGCCTAAACTTTTTTTTTTATTGAAGAAGTATTTGCAAGCACTTGACTTACATAACAATGCATCAGTATAATCCTGCCCTCTTCCGCCCCCGTGACTTTCATAAATTCAACTGTACCATGCAATTCTTAGGAGGTAAAAGATTGGAATGACAGGTTCCATCACAAGAGGATTTGTTTTTTCTATTCATTTCTTGCTTATTTATCACCTGATCCAAGGCCCACTGAAGTCAAGCTGTCCATTGGCTTCAGTGGATTCTTTTCTCTAGCTGTTTTCACATCACATGCATGTCTACAATCTGTGTACCTTTCAATAATTCATTAAATAACACGACTACATAACTTTCATCTGGTCTTTGTTCTTTCATCCTCTCCTCAGGGGGACAAACGTGAAACATATTTTGTTTTGGTAGTGGGTTTTTTTTTAAGTGCATGTTGCTATGTGCATGTTAAGGAAGGCAAGTCAGAGAAGTGTGCCTTGCATTTGGAGAGGAAGATGATGAGGCCTCTATTGGTCTTGAGTGCCTGGGGGAATTTCTTCCAGAGTCTTAGATCAATCTCTAAGAAAGATTTTGTTCCCTACACAGACAAGGTTTGCCTTTATTTACCTTCCTTTGTGCCAGAGGGGATGTAGTTGTTGACCAGAGTCTTTATCCCAGAGCTTAAGGTATTTTTTTTCTTTTAAAATATAGTCAAGATGCTCCATGGTCTAGGACTAGTGTAAGGACTGAGACCTTGACCTTGATTTGAAATTCTATGGGAAGCCAGTGTAGAGAGCTGAGAACAAACCTGGAGTTCTTGTGGTAATCTGAGTTGCTGAGGAGATGCTCTGCAGTGTTCTGAATTTATTGGTGTTTTCTGAGTGCTGAAGGCTTTATGGCAAGGTATATTGCATTGCTGTAGTTCAGCCAAGAAGTGGTACAGGAGTGAATAACAAGTCTGCCAGGATGGGACATTCTCCAAGCCAATCAGAGATGATAGAAAGTGCTACTCACAGGTGTTGATTTGTGAGCACTTAGCATCAGCGAGGAATCCAAGAGTACTCTTTGACTATGCAGCGAACTGACCAGTTGTGGATATGTACTGTGCTGTAGCGGCAAACTCTTCCAAATGTTTCCGTCTACCCACCAAAATCACCTCTGTTTTGCTGGGATTCAGCATCAGCCAGCTGCTCATCCATGAGTCCATCTTGGTGATAGAGGAGTGTCTGTATGCTGTGAAGCATATGTAGACCTGCATACCACATGCACATTGCTGGCACGAGTCCATATTGTTTGATCTGTTCACCTAGTGGATGAATGCAAAAAAAGAGCAGAGAGAGAACTGATCCCTGTGGGTCTCCACAATTGAAGGTCCTAGTGGTGTAGGTGCTGTTTTCCATCACTCCTCATTGGATGTGTCTTATCTGGAAGGACACAAACCATCTTAGCACACTACCTTGGATAACAGCTCTATATGCAAACTGGTCTGAGGTGAGAAAATGGCTTTTATTTAAAAAATATCAAGATTTTGTTTAATAGACTTGAGAGGTGATCATGAGACTGAATCTGCTTCTGGAGTGTTGAGAGTTGGATAGGTTTGCTCCAGTTTATATGTTGTTTAAATGTACTCCTTTGTGGAAGAAAGAAGGAAAATGAAAGGTTTTTTGAATACATGATGAATTGAATGTGAACAGTTGGGCAGGAATATCCAATAGACCAGATATGAAATTCAATTCTACCTCTTTAGCTGTGTTTGGGCAAATAAATCATCTGCGATTGTTTCTGTTTGCTGACTGTATGAGTAGAGCTCTAAAGTTTGGAAAGGAGGATTTCAAGAAACTGCATGAGCTTTGATTTTCTCAAGGAGAGAGAACAGCTTATTGTGAGGGAGCAAAATAGAAGCATCTTTAGGTGACTTTTAGAAAATGTGAAGAAGTCTTTCTTTTGCAGGACACACAGGCAGGGGTGCTACAATGGGGAAGGGGCAGAGAAGGATGAAGCCCCACTTGCTGCCAACCCTTTTGGTAAAATTTTGTCCTCCAGCTGGGAATTCAGCTATTGCTGCCACCTCATAATTCACAGAGTATGGGGTCAGGAGGGACTGGTATGATCATCTAATCTGATCTCCTGCATAATCCAGGTCACAAAACCTCACCCAGACACTTCTGCACTAAGCCTCTAACCTGTGACCGAGTTATGAAAACAAGAAGGAGTTGTGTGGCACTTTAAGCCTAAGAGATTTATTTTTTGCATGAGCTTTTGTGGGAGAAGATCCCACTTCCTCAGGATCTTCTCCCATGAAAGCTCCTGCAAAAAATAAATCTGTTAGCCTTAAAGTGCCACACAACTCCTTCTTGTTTTTTTACTGGACTAGACTAACACGGCTATCCCTTTTGAGATTGACTTATGAAAGTCCTCAACAAATGATTTAAAGACTTTAAAATACAGAAAATCCACTAGCAAGTAAGTCATGCCCCATGCTCGAGAGGAAGGCAAGAACCCCCTGTGCCCTCAGAGGTGGAGCAGTGCCAAGCAGGCAGGTGGTCTCCCCATGCCCTGGGAGAACAGCAGTGTTAGAGTTGCTCAGGCTGCTACTACAGCCAGCTCGCAGGGTGATGCTGCATCTTTGGGCTCCCTGAGCTCTGCCTGTGGAGCAGATGGGATACAGAGACTTTAGAGCTGGCTCTGGGGCTTAGGGTGCTGGGGTGGTGGCCTGGCACTGCCATTGCCAGCCCTTTTCTCCTGAGTAGCCTGCCCAGGCGCTACTTGGGAGCCCAACCTCCGCTGCTGTTTTCTGAGAACATGTGAGGAGGTGTGGGTTGGTGCAAGGGTAGCTCAGTCCCAGGTATCTGGACAGAGTAAATGGCCCAGCCCAGCCAGCCACCAGGGAGTGCTAGCACAGGGTGGGGGTACAGGGCAGAAAAGGAACAACTCCACCCCACTCAACAATTCAGTTTTGCAACTCAAGATCAGATCAGCAACACCTCATCCCCACCTGTGCCCTTGAACCACCCAACTATAGCCCCTTAACCATCCTCCTGGGGATGTTTACGCAGTCTCCTCCATCTGCTAGGCTTTCTTCCCTTCAAACTCTTTGATACCACTTCACGTGCCCCCAGATTGCCAGCCCCGAAATTCCAGCTCCTTGTCCCCCTCAGTCTCTATACCAGCCCCTGATTCTAGTCACCTCCTTAGCCCCACGCAACCTCCATCCCATTGCTCACTCCATCTGATATAGATATACTCCATGGCCCCAATCCTGAAAACTTAGCTCGGGGACCCACATCTTTCCTTCTGTCTCATCAGACACGTTCTGCCATTGGCCCTTCACTTCCCCTGGCCGATGGGACTGTTTGTTCTTTCTTGCTTGTGGAATGGACATAGTCAATTCCCTGGAGGCTGGGGAAAATAATCCAAAAGTATAGATCATTGAAATTATGGAATATTTCCTTTGATTAATACTTTATTAGTACATATATTTAAAATAAATATAACTTATTTTTTCACTTCTTCATAGGCTTCAGAATGGCTTTTTTAGTCATCTTGCAAAGCTGATATCATTCAGTAAAATATCAGTAAAGTTCAATAATTTTTTTTAATACTTCATCCCTCCACACTATTGAGACCACATGTGGTGCCTGATACACACTATCTTGTGACAATTAGGTCAGGCCTCAACAAATCTGTTTCTAGTTGCCATGATGGCCAATTTTAGTAGCCTGTTGCCTAGCTCCACTGCATAAATCCAATGGAGGAGCGCCCTCTGGTGACCAAAAGTAAAATTGCTGGTGCCTCACTGTGAGTCAGTTTTGTCTACCCCTGAATTAGGCTAGTGTAAGTTTTCTTGTCTGGTGTATAGCTTAAATCACATTCACACAGAGGAGCTGCTTTTCTATGCTCTGTCCTGTATGCAAAGGATGCATCAGATGGTTATCTGGCTACCTCAGACATATATGAACAGAAAGAGAATTAATCCTTGTTGTATTACAAAGCCAGATGAGAAAGAGAGCACTGCGTTTCCCCCCTTACTCTCTCCAGAGAACCACAGTTGGACCATGTGGAGTATGGGACTATGCCAATTGCTTAATAGAAGAGGAGGAAATATAAAAAATTAAGACAACACTTGCCTTAAAGATCTATACAGTATTTTCAAGCTTTTCTTCAGTTGGGAGTGAATTGCTGAATGTTCTCTATAGATGGGTACAATCAGCCTGTCCGTCTACTCCTGACTCAGGAATTAGCTCTATGCAAATCCACCCAAATGAACGGCTCTTTCTCTTCAGTAGGTGTGGGCCTTATATGTTTAATTTCTCAGTCCTTATCATTTGATCAGGCTCTCACTGTAGCTTGTGCAAACATTAAAAACTGAATTCTATTAATGCAAGAAAAGAAACACATACGTGAGTCCTTTCTACTGCAATGAAGAAAAGGACACTTGCAATTCATTGCACCCACATTTTTACTGTTCTGAGACCTAGAAAAAGAATAATGGGATATTCTAAGCATATGCTGTCTTGGAAGTATTAGAATGCCATCATACAGAAGCAAATTGTTTTATTTATTGTGTAACTACTAACCATGCAATTGATAATGAAAAAAGTAAAAACTGTTTTTCTTTGCATCATACAGCTAAAAATGGCAACAAGAAAGGTGAGAAAAACAAGAAAAAGAATGAGAAGACACCAGATGATGACCATGAAAGTCGAAGCACTTATGAAGCCGTCAGAGAAAGTACGTGTTGAGTTTCTAAAGTACCTTTAGAATTCTTGGTTTAGCTGCTGCTCTCTGCAGGCGCGTTTAAATTAAATTGCAAAGGATATTGAAGAGAGCTGTGAATTGTCTACATTCTGTGCTGGGTTATGAAATGACATGGTGAAATAACCTACAGTAGGACAGTGTGCAACAATAGATGGGGAGAAGAAACCACACTGTGTTAGTGCTGGATGAAGTGAGACACAATTTAAGGTAAGGAGTCTAATTTTCATTTCCACTAAGGCTTCTCTTAACACCACTTGGACAGTTAAAGGGGCTTTAAAGTCAGTGTCACTCTCTGAAGTGGTGTTTAAAGGCACCTTAGTGTAAAAAAGAATCAAACCCAACATATTTCTGTAATTCATAAAAGAACAAGGTATATTTTCATCTCTTAAATAAAGGGTTGTTTGCTTATGAATGGTGCTAGATTAAGAGTTTTAGAGAATGAAATCTTGTCTCCCTGGAACAGCAACAGTGAAAGATTTCCCATTCTGGCATACCAATGTGCCTTAAATCTGACCTGAGGGTTCACCTCAAGGAATATTTGGCTAGTTCAAGCTAATGCTAATTGTGAGGGTGCTTTCTTATTGTGGGTGCTTGTTGACTGTGTACAGAAAAGAGATTACAGCTGATTTCATGAAAACTAGCAAACTCCAGCAGGTTGTCACTATTTCCAATTCCTCAAGTAGAATTGAATCAGTGATCTAGCAGAGAAAGGCTTCAGAGTATTGTCAGAATCCAGCATTCCTTATATTTATTTTAATTTACAACATGGGCATACTACGAGCTTCTATTCCTAGCATAGATGTTCATGCTAGCCCAGGGGATAACACTGTTCTGGCTTCCCAAACTCCTAAGGTGTTTTTAAAAAGATGGAGTCTGGGATTTTTTTTTTTTGAGTGTTTTCATGTGCAGGTGTATGTACCTAAACTTCTTTTTCAGTATGTCTATTCAGTACCTTCTAATTCATGGACATGAAAATCTTGCATTCCTAATGAATAGCTTCTGGTTTAGTTTTTTCCCTGTTCTGACTTTAATGAATATCAAAATATATTTATGTGTATTGTGTCCAGCAAACATTTTATGTGACCATGTGCCAGCCTATTGGCTGTTTGTGAATTATCTGCGATGTGTGTCTGCCAGCAATGCTTACTGGCCAAGAAGAACTTAATGTTCCTTTGAGTCTCCCTAAAAAAGACCAGCTACAAAAAACAGTACTTTAAATTCTCACAAAATTTAGATTAAGGGAGATTTAATCATTTGGATTGTTTTATAAATTGACCAGTCTCTCTCCAAGTATCTTGAAAGGAAAGACTGGTGGTTAAGACTGTAAACTGGAACTCAGGAGATCATGGTTCATTTTTTGGCTTTTCCACAGATAAGCAGTATGGTCCTGGGCAAGCATTTAATCATTCTACACCTTAGATTCCCATGTGTAAAAAGGGGGTAATACCATTGTCTGGGTCTGATTTTTGTATTCAGATTGTATGGTTTGATGGCTCTCTGGAACTATTCTGGGGAGAGACAATTTCCTTCCCCCTTGGCCTCTGGCAGAGTAGCTCCCTGAGTCATCCCCATCTTTCTATTAGTGCAAGCACCCTAGGATGAGGAATGAAATTTCCTCTTGTCTAGTTTCTAAGGTCTCCTTATCCTTGGATCTATGGAGAGGATATATGGTGTACATTTGGGCTACCATTTCTGGTTGCTTCGTGCAATACTATGGAAGAGATCTGTGGGAGCCACCAGCCCCACTAATTATTCTACTTTCCAGGATGCCAGAAAGCAGATTTTCAGCTTCTGTGGCTTTTGCTGGTCATATTGAGGGGGCCAGGAGGAACCTAGAAGGCTTGCTTCTCAGCTCCTGTTACAGCCACCGGCCCAATGGAGATTAAGTGTTTTGTTCCCATTGCTTTGAGGGCTTTGCCCAGCTTGGACTGACCAGAAGCTAAGGGGATTCTTCATCCTCTAATTGTCTTCTAATGTTTTGTTTGGTCCTGAGGAGGGGTCCTGAAGGGGACCTACAGATCCATTGCACCTCTGCCTTCTGTCTTTTAGCTCCTTATGTATGTCAGGGTACAAAACAACCTCCCTCTTTGACTCCATTGCCCTTGACTCCTATGGAATTTACACTTGAGTAGGGAGTGTAGCACCCGACCTGGTATCTCCTGCCTCTGACACATCAAGTTTTATGGTAAATGGTCTGAGCACATGGCTCACTGTGGTGGGAAATGACACTGTTTGGAATGGGGACAATTGCAAACCAGCTAGTTCATTCCTTTCCAGTATGTTTCACGTCCTGATGTATATAAGGAGCTAAAAGAGAGAAGGCCAAGGACTTCTCTTGAGGGTCAAACAAAACATTAGGAGCCATTTAGAAGATGGAGACTCCCCTTAGGCTTCTGCTCAGGCCAAGCTAGGCAGAGTTCTTGGAGCAGTGGCAGCAGAACACTTAAGTCTTTTTTTCCAGCAAGTAGAGTATATTTATGTTCATGTCTTCAAGAATAGTAAAGCAAAGATGTAAAACTGTCACCATAAGATAGACTGTCAGTGTCTTCCTAAAACATCTGTTAAGTGGGGGTGGGGGGAGTTCAAAGTAGATTAAAATTGGAGATGTGCCTAAACTGTACATTTCAGATCTGGATTTTGAATTGGCCCCAGTTTTGAATGATGGGTTAAGTTATCCCATAAAAGTGAGAGAGGGCATCTGGAATGCTCAGAACAGGATCCAACATCAGTTTCCAAATCTAAAAGATTTGAGTGTTTGTTTGGATATAAATTTTGACTCATTCCTTCACATAGATATATTGTAGGCTTACACTTACGGATATCAAAAAGGATTTCTTGGGACATGCAGCTAACAACTCCAGCATGCAGATGGAGCTCAAGTTCTTAATCTTTGGCAATAAACTTTTTTTTTTTTTTTTTTTTTAATAACTAGTAGTTGAAGTAAAATGTTACAAGGGACACAAAAACAAAACAAAACAAAAAGGTTGATATCCTTCACTGGGTGGCATGAACACTCTGTTCTTAAGTATAGACTCAGCTTTGCTCTCTGTTGAAATTAAAAAAACCTTTTCTAAAGAGCCAAAACTTAATTTAGAAGCTTGGAGTGCCCAAACTATTACCTAGGAGAGACTGAAATGACACAGATGTCAGTGATCCCAGCATGGTAAAGCTAAATCCTAAATTACATTGTGTACAAGTCCAGTAGGACTCTACTGGCGAATCTGCCTTAAATCTGGCCTAGTCACTCATGGGAGACTCACCTCAGTCTGGGGCTCATCTGGTACTGTCCAGCCAAAGTAGCCTTTCTTATCCCACACACGTTCCTTGGTGCTGGGGAATTGGGTGTGGCCAGGGGAATGGAGAGTAAACAGGGCTTCCCTGTCCTGATAACTGTCTGTTTAATAGCCAGTTGGGACCAGAGTCAGCAAGGAGACTGGCCCAGTACCTGGCCAACATAATCTTTAGGGAAAAAGAACTTAAAGCAGCGGTGGACAAAACTGGCTCACAACTAAACACCAGCAATTTTACCTTTGGTTGCCACAGGATGCTCCTCCACTACATTTCTGCAGTGGAGCCAGGCAATAGGTTACTGAAATTGGTCACCACGGTGACCAGAAACATAGATTTGTCGAGGCCTGGCTTAAAGCCACTTCTGCAGACACTCTCCACTTCTCCTCAAGCTAGTCTGTGTGCTCCATAGCAGCAGGTGAGGACTGCAGCCTCGGACTCTTCCAGGTCCCTCAGACAGATGGGTGAAATTCTCAATGCTGCTCCAGGCTCTTGATGCTGGGTAGATAGACTGGAGAGGTGTAAAGGGTCAGGAAATCCTGATTTCATCTTATGGGAGGATTCCTTCAGCACGGGTATGGTGGGAGCCAGCTGTAACGTTGTCTTGCAAGTTCCACTGGCCTAAGGGGTGGAAAGAGTCGGAGTGGAGGTGAGAAAAGTATGTCAGGGGTGGAACAACAGCACAGGGCACTGAGAGGATTCTAGGCTTTGCTGTCACCTGTAGGGCGGCCTAAGAAGGATAATTGTGAGTTAAGTAGACCACTGCAGCATAGAATGTGTAGATACTGGCAGAAGAGACTAAGGGTATGTCCACACACAGTCCTTATTTCGAAACAACAGAGGTTATTTCGAAATAAGGAATGGCATGGCCAAACGACGCACGGCCATTTCGAAAGAAGCAAACCGCTTCTTTCGAAATGGCCGTGGTCCTTTCAAAAGAAGCTAAACCTCGTTGCCTTTCGAAAGAGCGTTGTTTCGAAACGGTTGTTTCGAAACAACGCCAACGGGACATGCCGTTTCGAAACAACCGTTGTTTCGAAACAAGTTGTTTCAAAACAACGGTTGTGGTGGCCGTGTT